>CALNHX010005373.1:0-108202 GCA_940337035.1 Agriotes lineatus | reverse complement strand
TCTAGGTGTAAGTGTAGGTGTAATTGTAGGTGTAAGTCTTGGTGTAAGTGTAGGTGTAATTATAGGTGTAAGTCTAGGTGTAAGTCTCGGTGTAAGTGTAGGTGTAAGTCTAGGTGTAAGTATAGGTGTAAGTCTTGGTGTAAGTCTAGGTGTAAGTGTAGGTGTAAATATAGGTGTAAGTCTAGGTGTAAGTCTAGGTGTAAGTCTAGGTGTAAGTCTAGGTGTAAGTGTAGGTGTAAGTGTAGGTGTAAGTCTAGGTGTAAGTGTAGGTGTACTTGTAGGTGTAAGTCTAGGCGCAAGTCTAGGTGTAAGTGTAGGTGTAAGTCTAGGTGTAATTCTAGGTGTAAGTCTAGGTGTAAGTGTAGGTGTAGTTGTAGGTGTAAGTCTAGGTGTAAGTCTAGGTGTAAGTGTAGGTGTAAGTCTAGGTGTAATTGTAGGTGTAAGTCTAGGTGTAAGTGTAGGTGTAATTGTAGGTGTAAGTATAGGTGTAAGTCTATGTGTAAGTCTAGGTGTAAGTCTAGGTGTAATTCTAGGTGCAAGTGTAGGGCTAAGTATTGGTGTAAGTCTAGGTGTAAGTATTGGTGTCAGTGTAGGTGTAAGTATAGGGGTAAGTGTAGGTGTAAGTATAGGTGTAAGTCAAGGTGTAAGTCTAGGTGTAAGTCTAGGTGTAATTGTAGGTGTAAGTCTAGGTGTAAGTGTAGGTGTAATTGTAGGTGTAAGTCTAGGTGTTAGTCTAGGTGTAAGCGTAGGTGTAAGTCTAGGTGTAAGTCTAGGTGTAAGTCTAGGTGTAAGTGTAGGTGTAAGTCTAGGGGTAATTGTAGGTGTAAGTCTAGGTGTAATTGTAGGTGTAAGTCTAGGTGTAAGGGTAGATGTAATTGTAGGTGTAAGTCTAGGTGGAAGTCTAGGTGTAAGTGTAGATGTAAGTGTAGGTGTAAGTCTAGGTGTAAGTGTAGGTGTAATTGTAGGTGTAAGTGTAGGTGTAATTGTAGGTGTAAGTCTACTTGTAAGTCTAGGTGTAAGTGTTGGTGTAAGTCTAATTGTAAGTATAGGTGTAAGTCTAGGTGTAATTGTAGGTGTAAGTCTAGGTGTAAGTATTGGTGTAAGTGTAGTTGTATGTCTAGGTGTAATTGTAGGTGTAAGTCTAGGTGTAAGTGTAGGTGTAATTGTAGGTGTAAATATAGGTGTAAGTCTAGGTGTAATTGTAGGTGCAAATCTAGGTGTAAGTGTAGGTGTAAGTCTAGGTGTAAATCTAAGTGTAAGTGTAGGTGTAAGTGTAGGTGTAAGTCTAGGTGTAATTGTAGGTGTAAGTCTAGGTGTAAGTCTAGGTGTAAGTGTAGGTGTAAGTCTAGGTGTAGTTGTAGGTGTAAGTCTAATTGTAAGTGTAGGTTTAATTGTAGGTGTAAGTCTAGGTGTAAGTCTAGGTGTAAGTCTAGGTGTAAATGTAGGTATAAGTCTAGGTGTAAGTCTGGGTGTAAGTCTAGGTGTAAGTCTCGGTGTAAGTCTAGGTGTAATTGTAGGTGTAAGTCTAGGTGTAAGCCTAGGTGTAAGTGTAGGTGTAATTGTAGGTGTAAGTCTAGGTGTAAGTGTAGGTGTAATTGTAGGTGTAAGTCTAGGTGTAAGTCTAGGTGTAAGTGTAGGTGTAAGTCTAGGTGTAATTGTAGGTGTAAGTCCAGGTGTAAGTGTAGGTGTAATTGTAGGTGTAAGTCTAGGTGTAAGTGTAGGTGTAATTGTAGGTGTAAGTCTAGGTGTAATTGTAGGTGTAGGTCTAGGTGTAATTGTAGGTGTAAGTCTGGGTGAAAGTGTAGGTGTAATTGTAGGTGTAAGTATAAATGTAAGTCTAGGTGTAAGTCTAGGTGTAAGCCTAGGTGTAAGTCTAGGTGTAAGTGTAAGTCTAAGTATTGGTGTAAGTCTACGTGTAAGTATTGGTGTAAGTGTAGGTGTAAGTATAGGTGTAAGTCTAGGTGTAAGCCTAGGTGTAAGTCTAGGTGTAAGTGTAGGTCTAAGTATTGGTGTAAGTCTACGTGTAAGTATTGGTGTAAGTGTAGGTGTAAGGATAGGTGTAAGTCTAGGTGTAAGTCTAGGTGTAAGTCTAGGTGTAATTGTAGGTGTAGGTCTAGGTGTAAGTGTAGGTGTAATTGTAGGTGTAAGTCTAGGTGTAAATATTGGTGTAAGTATAGGTGTAAGTCTAGGTGTAATTGTAGGTGTAAGTCTAGGCGTAAGTCTAGGTGTAAGTGTAGGTGTAAGTCTAGGTGTAATTTCTGGTGTAAGTCTAGGTGTAAGTGTAGGTGTAATTGTAGGTGTAAGTCTAGGTGTAAGTCTAGGTGTAAGTATAGGTGTAAGTCTAGGTGTAATTGTAGGTGTAAGTCTAGGTGTAAGTCTAGGTGTAATTCTAGCTGTAAGTGTAGGGCTAAGTATTGGTGTAAGTCTAGGTGTAAGTATTGGTGTCAGTGTAGGTGTAAGTATAGTTGTAAGTGTAGGTGTAAGTATAGGTGTAAGTCAAGGTGTAAGTCTACGTGTAAGTCTAGGTGTAATTGTAGGTGTAAGTCTAGGTGTAAGTGTAGGTGTAATTGTAGGTGTAAGTCTAGGTGTAAGTCTAGGTGTAATTGTAGGTGTAAGTCTAGGTGTAAGTCTAGGTGTAAGTGTAGGTGTAAGTGTAGGTGTAAGTCTAGGTGTAATTGAAGGTGTAAGTCTAGGTGTAAGTCTAGGTGTAAGTCTAGGTTTAAGTCTAAGTGTAAATATAGGTGTAAGTCTAGGTGTAAGTCTAGGTGTAATTGAAGGTGTAAGTGTAGGTGTAAGTATAGGTGTAAATCTAGGTGTAAGTGTAGGTGTAATTGTAGGTGTAACTCTAGGTGTAAGTGTAGGTGTAATTGTAGGTGTAAGTCTAGGTGTAAGTCTAGGTGTAAGTGTAGGTGTAAGTCTAGGTGTAAGTATAGGTGTAAGTCTAGGTGTAAGTCTAGGGGTAAGTGTAGGTGTAAATATAGGTGTAAGTCTAGGTGTAAGTCTAGGTGTAAGCCTAGGTGTAAGTGCAGGTGTAAGTGTAGGTGTAAGTCTAGGTGTAAGTCTAGGTGTAATTGTAGGTGTAAGTCTAGGTTTAAGTGTAGGTGTAATTGTATGTGTAAGTATAGTTGTAAGTCTAGGTGTAAGTCTAGGTGTAAGTCTAGGTGTAAGTGTAGGTGTAAGGCTATGTGTAAGTCTAGGTGTAAGTATAGGTGTAAGTCTAAGTGTAAGTGTAGGTCTAAGTATTGGTGTAATTGTAGGTGTAAGTCTAGGTGTAAGTCTAGGTGTAAGTCTAGGTGTAAGTGTAGGTGTAAGTGTAGGTGTAAGTATAGGTGTAAGTCTAGGTGTAAGTCTAGGTGTAAGTGTAGGTGTAAGTCTAGGTGTAAGTGTAGGTCTAAGAATTGGTGTAATTGTAGGTGTAAGTCTAGGTGTAAGTGTAGGTGTAAGTCTAGGTGTAAGTGTAGGTGTAAGTGTAGGTGTAAGTCTAGGTGTAATTGTAGATGTAAGTCTAGGTGTAATTGTAGGTGTAAGTCTAGGTGTAAGTGTAGGTGTAATTGTAGGTGTAAGTAAAGGTGTAAGTCTAGGTGTAAGTCTAGGTGTAAGTGTAGGTGTAAATCTAGGTGTAATTGTAGGTGTAAGTCTAGGTGTAAGTGTAGGTGTAATTGTAGGTGTAAGTGTAGGTGTAATTGTAGGTGTAAGTATAGGTGTAAGTCTAGGTGTAAGTGTTGGTGTAAGTCTAGGTGTAAGTATAGGTGTAAGTCTAGGTGTAAGTCTAGGTGTAAGTATTGGTGTAAGTGTAGGTGTAAGTATAGGTGTAACTGTAGGTGTAAGTCTAGGTGTAAGTGTAGCGGTAAGTCTAGGTGTAATTGTAGGTGTAAGTCTAGGTGTAAGTCTAGGTGTAAGTCTAGGTGTAAGTGTAGGTGTAAGTCTAGGTGTAATTGTAGGTGTAAGTCTAGGTGTAATTGTAGGTGTACGACTAGGTGTAAGTGTAGATGTAATTGTAGGTGTAAGTCTAGGTGGAAGTCTAGGTGTAAGTCTAGGTGTAAGTGTAGATGTAAGTGTAGGTGTAAGTCTAGGTGTAATTGTAGGTGTAAGTCTAGGTGTAATTGTAGGTGTAAGTTTAGGTGTAAGTGTAGGTGTAATTGTAGGTGTAAGTCTAGGTGTAAGTCTAGGTGTAAGTGTAGGTGTAGGTCTAGGTGTAATTGTAGGTGTAAGTCTAGGTGTAAGTGTATGTGTAATTGTAGGTGTAAGTATAGGTGTAAGTCTAGATGTAAGTCTAGGTGTAAGTGTAGGTGTAAGTCTAGGTGTAAGTGTAGGTGTAAGTGTAGGTGTAAGTCTAGGTGTAATTGTAGGTGTAAGTTTAGGTGTAATTGCAGATGTAAGTCTAGGTGTAAGTGTAGGTGTAGTTGTAGGTGTAAGTATAGGTGTAAGTCTAGGTGTAAGTCTAGGTGTAAGTGTAGGTGTAAGTCTAGGTGTAATTGTAGGTGTAAGTCTAGGTGTAAGTGTAGGTGTAGTTGTAGGTGTAAGTGTAGGTGTAATTGTAGGTGTAAGTCTAGGTGTAGGTCTAGGTGTAAGTGTAGGTGTAAGTCTAGGTGTAATTGTAGGTGTAAGTCTAGGTGTTAGTATAGGTGTAATTGTAGGTGTAAGTATAGGTGTAAGTCTAGGTGTAATTGTAGGTGTAAGTCTAGGTGTAAGTATAGGTGTAATTGTAGGTGTAAGTCTAGGTGTAAGTATTGGTGTAAGTGTAGGTGTAAGTCTAGGTGTAGTTGTAGGTGTAAGTCTATGTGTAAGTGTAGGTGTAAGTGTAGGTGTAAGTCTAGGTGTAAGTCTAGGTGTAAGTGTAGGTGTAAGTGTACGTGTAAGTCTAGGTGTAATTGTAGGTGTAAGTCTAGGTGTAAGTCTAGGTGTAAGTGTAGGTGTAAGTCTAGGTGTAATTGTAGGTGTAAGTCTAGGTGTAAGTGTAGGTGTAATTGTAGGTGTAAGTCTAGGTGTAAGTCTAGGTGTAAATCTAGGTGTAAGTGTAGGTGTAAGTCTAGGTGTAAGTCTAGGTGTAAGTCTAGGTGTAAGTCTATGTGTAAGTCTAGGTGTAAGTCTAGGTGTAATTGTAGGTGTAAGTCTAGGTGTAAGTCTAGGTGTAAGTGTAGGTGTAAGTCTAGGTGTAATTGTAGATGTAAGTCTAGGTCTAAGTGTAGGTGTAATTGTAGGTGTAAGTCTAGGTGTAAGTCTAGGTGTAAGTGTACGTGTAAGTCTAGGTGTAATTGTAGGTGTAAGTCTAGGTGTAAGTGTAGGTGTAATTGTAGGTGTAAGTCTAGGTGTAAGTGTAGGTGTAATTGTAGGTGTAAGTCTAGGTGTACGTCTAGGTGTAAGTGTAGGTGTAAGTCTAGGTGTAAGAATAGGTGTAATTGTAGGTGTAAGTCTAGGTGTAAGTATTGGTGTAAGTGTAGGTGTAAGTCTAGGTGTAGTTGTAGGTGTAAGTCTATTTGTAAGTGTAGGTGTAAGTGTAGGTGTAAGTCTAGGTGTAAGTCTAGGTGTAAGTGTAGGTGTAAGTGTACGTGTAAGTCTAGGTGTAATTGTAGGTGTAAGTCTAGGTGTAAGTCTAGGTGTAAGTGTAGGTGTAAGTCTAGGTGTAATTGTAGGTGTAAGTCCAGGTGTAAGTGTAGGTGTAATTGTAGGTGTAAGTCTAGGTGTAAGTCTAGGTGTAAGTCTAGGTGTAAGTGTAGGTGTAAGTCTAGGTGTAAGTCTAGGTGTAAGTCTAGGTGTAAGTCTATGTGTAAGTCTAGGTGTAAGTCTAGGTGTAATTGTAGGTGTAAGTCTAGGTGTAAGTCTAGGTGTAAGTGTAGGTGTAAGTCTAGGTGAAATTGTAGATGTAAGTCTAGGTCTAAGTGTAGGTGTAATTGTAGGTGTAAGTCTAGGTGTAAGTCTAGGTGTAAGTGTACGTGTAAGTCTAAGTGTAATTGTAGGTGTAAGTCTAGGTGTAAGTGTAGGTGTAATTGTAGGTGTAAGTCTAGGTGTAAGTGTAGGTGTAATTGTAGGTGTAAGTCTAGGTGTACGTCTAGGTGTAAGTGTAGGTGTAAGTCTAGGTGTAATTCTAGGTGTAAGTCTAGGTGTAAGTGTAGGTGTAATTGTAGGTGTAAGTCTAGGTGTAAGTCTAGGTGTAAGTGTAGGTGTAATTGTAGGTGTAAGTCTAGGTGTAAGTATTGGTGCAAGTATTGGTGTAAATGTAGGTGTAATTGTAGGTGTAAGTCTTGGCGTAAGCCTAGGTGTAAGTGTAGGTGTAAGTCTAGGTGTAATTCTAGGTGTAAGTCTAGGTGTAAGTGTAGGTGTAATTGTAGGTGTAAGTCTAGGTGTAAGTCTAGGTGTAAGTGTAGGTGTAAGTCTAGGTGTAATTGTAGGTGTAAGTCTAGGTGTAAGTGTAGGTGTAATTGTAGGTGTAAGTATAGGTGTAAGTCTAGGTGTAAGTGTAGGGCTAAGTATTGGTGTAAGTCTAGGTGTAAGTATTGGTGTCAGTGTAGGTGTAAGTATAGGGGTAAGTGTAGGTGTAAGTATAGGTGGAAGTTAAGGTGTAAGTCTAGGTGTAAGTCTAGGTGTAATTGTAGGTGTAAGTCTAGGTGTAAGTGTAGGTGTAATTGTAGGTGTAAGTCTAGGTGTAAGTCTAGGTGTAAGTGTAGGTGTAAGTCTAGGTGTAAGTCTAGGTGTAATTGTAGGTGCAAGTCTAGGTGTAAGTCTAGGTGTAAGTTTAGGTGTAAGTCTAGTTGTAATTGTAGGTGTAAGTCTAGGTGTAAGTCTAGGTATAAGTCTAGGTGTAAGTGTAAGTGTAAGTCTAGGTGTAAGTGTAGGTGTAATTGTAAGTGTAAGTCTAGGTGTAAGTTTAGGTGTAAGTGTAGGTGTAAGTCTAGGTGTAAGTCTAGGTGTAATTGTAGGTGTAAGTCTAGGTGTAAGTCTAGGTGTAAGTGTAGGTGTAAGTGTAGGTGTAATTGTAGGTGTAAGTCTAGGTATAAGTCTAGGTGTAAGTCTAGGTGTAAGTCTAGGTGTAAATATAGGTGTAAGTCTAGGTGTAAGTCTAGGTGTAAGTGTAGGTGTAAGTATAGGTGTAAATCTAGGTGTAAGTGTAGGTGTAATTGTAGGTGTAAGTCTTGGTGTAAGTGTAGGTGTAATTGTAGGTGTAAGTCTAGGTGTAAGTCTCGGTGTAAGTGTAGGTGTAAGTCTAGGTGTAAGTATAGGTGTAAGTCTAGGTGTAAGTCTAGGTGTAAGTGTAGGTGTAAATATAGGTGTAAGTCTAGGTGTAAGTCTAGGTGTAAGTCTAGGTGTAAGTGTAGGTGTAAGTGTAGGTGTAAGTCTAGGTGTAAGTCTAGGTGTACTTGTAGGTGTAAGTCTAGGCGCAAGTCTAGGTGTAAGTGTAGGTGTAAGTCTAGGTGTAATTCTAGGTGTAAGTCTAGGTGTAAGTGTAGGTGTAATTGTAGGTGTAAGTCTAGGTGTAAGTCTAGGTGTAAGTGTAGGTGTAAGTCTAGGTGTAATTGTAGGTGTAAGTCTAGGTGTAAGTGTAGGTGTAATTGTAGGTGTAAGTATAGGTGTAAGTCTATGTGTAAGTCTAGGTGTATGTCTAGGTGTAATTCTAGGTGCAAGTGTAGGGCTAAGTATTGGGGTAATTCTAGGTGTAAGTATTGGTGTCAGTGTAGGTGTAAGTATAGGGGTAAGTGTAGGTGTAAGTATAGGTGTAAGTCAAGGTGTAAGTGTAGGTGTAAGTCTAGGTGTAATTGTAGGTGCAAGTCTAGGTGTAAGTGTAGGTGTAATTGTAGGTGTAAGTATAGGTGTAAGTCTAAATGTAATTGTAGGTGCAAGTCTAGGTGTAAGTGTAGGTGTAAGTCTAGGTGTAAGTCTAAGTGTAAGTGTAGGTGTAAGTGTAGGTGTAAGTCTAGGTGTAATTGTAGGTGTAAGTCTAGGTGTAAGTCTAGGTGTAAGTGTAGGTGTAAGTCTAGGTGTAATTGTAGGTGTAAGTCTAGGTGTAAGTGTAGGTGTAATTGTAGGTGTAAGTCTAGGTGTAAGTCTAGGTGTAAATCTAGGTGTAAATGTAGGTGTAAGTCTAGGTGTAAGTCTGGGTGTAAGTCTAGGTGTAAGTCTCGGTGTAAGTCTAGGTGTAATTGTAGGTGTAAGTCTAGGTGTAAGCCTAGGTGTAAGTGTAGGTGTAAGTCTAGGTGTAATTGTAGGTGTAAGTCTAGGTGTAAGTGTAGGTGTAATTGTAGGTGTAAGTCTAGGTGTAAGTCTAGGTGTAAGTGTAGGTGTAAGTCTAGGTGTAATTGTAGGTGTAAGTCCAGGTGTAAGTGTAGGTGTAATTGTAGGTGTAAGTCTAGGTGTAAGTGTAGGTGTAATTGTAGGTGTAAGTCTAGGTGTAATTGTAGGTGTAAGTCTAGGTGTAAGTCTAGGTGAAATTGTAGGTGTAAGTCTAGGTGTAAGTGTAGGTGTAATTGTAGGTGTAAGTATAGGTGTAAGTCTAGGTGTAAGTATAGGTGTAAGCCTAGGTGTAAGTCTAGGTGTAAGTGTAGGTCTAAGTATTGGTGTAAGTCTACGTGTAAGTATTGGTGTAAGTGTAGGTGTAAGTATAGGTGTAAGTCTAGGTGTAAGTCTAGGTGTAAGTGTAGGTGTAAGTATAGGTGTAAGTCTAGGTGTAAGTCTAGGTGTAAGTCTAGGTGTAATTGTAGGTGTAGGTCTAGGTGTAAGTGTAGGTGTAATTGTAGGTGTAGGTATCGGTGTAAGTCTAGGTGTAATTGTAGGTGCAAGTCTAGGTGTAAGTCTAGGTGTAATTGTAGGTGTAAGTCTAGGCGTAAGTCTAGGTGTAAGTGTAGGTGTAAGTCTAGGTGTAAGTGTAGGTGTAAGTCTAGGTGTAATTCTAGGTGTAAGTCTAGGTGTAAGTGTAGGTGTAATTGTAGGTGTAAGTATAGGTGTAAGTCTAGGTGTAATTGTAGGTGTAAGTCTAGGCGTAAGTCTAGGTGTAAGTGTAGGTGTAAGTCTAGGTGTAATTCTAGGTGTAAGTCTAGGTGTAAGTGTAGGTGTAATTGTAGGTGTAAGTATAGGTGTAAGTCTAGGTGTAATTGTAGGTGTAAGTCTAGGTGTAAGTCTAGGTGTAATTGTAGGTGTAAGTCTAGGTGTAAGTATTGGTGTAAGTGTAGGTGTAAGTCTAGGTGTAGCTGTAGGTGTAAGTCTAGGTGTAAGTGTAGGTGTAATTGTAGGTGTAAGTATAGGTGTAAGTCTAGATGTAATTGTAGGTGTAAGTCTAGGTGTAAGTGTAGGTGTAAGTCTAGGTGTAAGTCTAGGTGTAAGTGTAGGTGTAATTGTACGTGTAAGTCTAGGTGTAATTGTAGGTGTAAGTCTAGGTGTAAGTCTAGGTGTAAGTGTAGGTGTAAATCTAGGTGTAATTGTAGGTGTAAGTCTAGGTGTAAGTGTAGGTGTAATTGTAGGTGTAAGTCTAGGTGTAAGTCTAGGTGTAAGTCTAGGTGTAAATGTAGGTGTAAGTCTAGGTGTAAGTCTAGGTGTAAGTCTAGGTGTAAGTCTATGTGTAAGTCTAGGTGTAAGTCTAGGTGTAATTGTAGGTGTAAGTCTAGGTGTAAGTCTAGGTGTAAGTGTAGGTGTAAGTCTAGGTGTAATTGTAGATGTAAGTCTAAGTGTAAGTGTAGGTGTAAGTGTAGGTGTAAGTCTAGGTGTAATTGTAGGTGTAAGTCTAGGTGTAAGTCTAGGTGTAAGTGTAGGTGTAAGTCTAGGTGTAATTGTAGGTGTAAGTCTAGGTGTAAGTGTAGGTGTAATTGTAGGTGTAAGTCTAGGTGTAAGTCTAGGTGTAAGTCTAGGTGTAAATGTAGGTGTAAGTCTAGGTGTAAGTCTGGGTGTAAGTCTAGGTGTAAGTCTCGGTGTAAGTCTAGGTGTAATTGTAGGTGTAAGTCTAGGTGTAAGCCTAGGTGTAATTGTAGGTGTAAGTCCAGGTGTAAGTGTAGGTGTAATTGTAGGTGTAAGTCTAGGTGTAAGTGTAGGTGTAATTGTAGGTGTAAGTCTAGGTGTAATTGTAGGTGTAAGTCCAGGTGTAAGAGTAGGTGTAATTGTAGGTGTAAGTCTAGGTGTAAGTGTAGGTGTAATTGTAGGTGTAAGTCTAGGTGTAATTGTAGGTGTAAGTCTAGGTGTTAGTCTAGGTGAAATTGTAGGTGTAAGTCTAGGTGTAAGTGTAGGTGTAATTGTAGGTGTAAGTCTAGGTGTAAGTGTAGGTGTAATTGTAGGTGTAAGTCTAGGTGTAATTGTAGGTGTAAGTCTAGGTGTAAGTCTAGGTGAAATTGTAGGTGTAAGTATAGGTGTAAGTCTAGGTGTAAGTCTAAGTGTAAGCCTAGGTGTAAGTCTAGGTGTAAGTGTAGGTCTAAGTATTGGTGTAAGTCTACGTGTAAGTATTGGTGTAAGTGTAGGTGTAAGTATAGGTGTAAGTCTAGGTGTAAGTCTAGGTGTAAGTATAGGTGTAAGTATAGGTGTAAGTCTAGGTGTAAGTCTAGGTGTAAGTCTAGGTGTAATTGTAGGTGTAGGTCTAGGTGTAAGTGTAGGTGTAATTGTAGGTGTAGGTATAGGTGTAAGTCTAGGTGTAATTGTAGGTGCAAGTCTAGGTGTAAGTCTAGGTGTAATTGTAGGTGTAAGTCTAGGCGTAAGTCTAGGTGTAAGTGTAGGTGTAAGTCTAGGTGTAAGTGTAGGTGTAAGTCTAGGTGTAATTCTAGGTGTAAGTCTAGGTGTAAGTGTAGGTGTAATTGTAGGTGTAAGTATAGGTGTAAGTCTAGGTGTAATTGTAGGTGTAAGTCTAGGCGTAAGTCTAGGTGTAAGTGTAGGTGTAAGTCTAGGTGTAATTCTAGGTGTAAGTCTAGGTGTAAGTGTAGGTGTAATTGTAGGTGTAAGTATAGGTGTAAGTCTAGGTGTAATTGTAGGTGTAAGTCTAGGTGTAAGTCTAGGTGTAATTGTAGGTGTAAGTCTAGGTTTAAGTATTGGTGTAAGTGTAGGTGTAAGTCTAGGTGTAGCTGTAGGTGTAAGTCTAGGTGTAAGTGTAGGTGTAATTGTAGGTGTAAGTATAATTGTAAGTCTAGGTGTAATTGTAGGTGTAAGTCTAGGTGTAAGTGTAGGTGTAAGTCCAGGTGTAAGTCTAGGTGTAAGTGTAGGTGTAAGTGTACGTGTAAGTCTAGGTGTAATTGTAGGTGTAAGTCTAGGTGTAAGTCTAGGTGTAAGTGTAGGTGTAAATCTAGGTGTAATTGTAGGTGTAAGTCTAGGTGTAAGTGTAGGTGTAATTGTAGGTGTAAGTCTAGGTGTAAGTCTAGGTGTAAGTCTAGGTGTAAATGTAGGTGTAAGTCTAGGTGTAAGTCTAGTGTAAGTCTAGGTGTAAGTCTATGTGTAAGTCTAGGTGTAAGTCTAGGTGTAATTGTAGGTGTAAGTCTAGGTGTAAGTCTAGGGTGTAAGTGTAGGTGTAAGTCTAGGTGTAATTGTAGATGTAAGTCTAGGTGTAAGTGTAGGTGTAATTGTAGGTGTAAGTCTAGGTGTAAGTCTAGTGTAAGTGTAGGTGTAAGGCTAGGTGTAATTGTAGGTGTAAGTCTAGGTGTAAGTGTAGGTGTAATTCTAGTGTGTAAGTCTAGGTGTAAAGTGTAGGTGTAATTGTAGGTGTAAGTCTAGGTGTAAGTCTAGGTGTAAGTGTAGGTGTTAAGTCTAGGTGTAATTGTAGGTGTAAGTTTAGGTGCAAGTGTAGGTGTAATTGTAGGTGTAAGTATAGGTGTAAGTTTAGGTGTAAGTCTAGGTGTAAGTCTAGGTGTAAGTCTAGGTGTAAGTGTAGGTCCTAAGTATTGGTGTAAGTCTAGGTGTAAGTACTGGTGTAATTGTAGGTGTAAGGCTAGGTGTACGTGTAGGTGTAATTGTAGGTGTAAGTCTAGGTGTAATTGTAGTGTAAGTCTAGGTGTAAGTGTAGGTGTAATTGTAGGTGTAGAGTCTAGGTGTAAGTATTGGTGTAAGTATTGGTGTAAATCTAGGTGTAATTGTAGGTGTAAGTCTTGGCGTAAGCCTAGGTGTAAGTGTAGGTGTAAGTCTAGGTGTAATTCTAGGTGTAAGTCTAGGTGTAAGTAGGTAAGTGTAGAGTGTAATTGTAGGTGTAAGTCTAGGTGTAAGTCTAGGTGTAAGTGTAGGTGTAAGTCTAGGTGTAATTGTAGGTTGTAGGTCTAGGTGTAAGTGTAGTGTAATGTAGGTGTATAGGTGTAAGTCTAGGTGTAAGTGTAGGGCTAAGTATTGGTGTAAGTCTAAATGTAAGTATTGGTGTCAGTGTAGGTGTAAGTATAGGGGTAAGTGTAGGTGTAAGTATAGGTGGAAGTTAAGGTGTAAGTCTAGGTGTAAGTCTAGGTGTAATTGTAGGTGTAAGTCTAGAGTGTAGGTGTAGGTGTAATTGTAGGTGTAAGTCTAGGTGTAAGTCTAGGTGTAAGTGTAGGTGGTAAGTCTAGGTGTAAGTCTAGGTGTAATTGTAGGTGCAAGTCTAGGTGTAAGTTTAGGTGTAAGTGTAGGTGTAAGTCTAGTTGTAATTGTAGGTGTAAGTCTAGGTGTAAGTCTAGGTATAAGTCTAGGTGTAAGTGTAAGTGTAAGTCTAGGTGTAAGTGTAGGTGTAATTGTAAGTGTAAGTCTAGGTGTAAGTTTAGGTGAAGTGTAGGTGTAAGTCTAGGTGTAAGTCTAGGTGTAATTGTAGTGTAAGTCTAGGTGTAAGTCTAGGTGTAAGTGTAGGTGTAAGTCTAGGTGTAATTGTAGGTGTAAGTCTAGGTGTAAGTCTAGGTGTAAGTCTAGGTGTAAGTCTAGGGTGTAGAAATATAGGTGTAAGTCTAGGTGTAAGTCTAGGTGTAAGTGTAGGTGTAAGAATAGGTGTAAATCTAGGTGTAAGTGTAGGTGTAATTGTAGGTGTAAGTCTTGGTGTAAGTGTAGGTGTAATTATAGGTGTAAGTCTAGGTGTAAGTCTCGGTGTAAGTGTAGGTGTAAGTCTAGGTGTAAGTATAGGTGTAAGTCTAGGTGTAAGTCTAGGTGTAAGTGTATAGGTGTAAGTCTAGGTGTAAGTCTAGGTGTAAGTCTAGGTGTAAGTGTAGGTGTAAGTGTAGGTGTAAGTCTAGGTGTAAGTCTAGGTGTACTTGTAGGTGTAAGTCTAGGCGCAAGTCTAGGTGTAAGTGTAGGTGTAAGTCTAGGTGTAATTCTAGGTGTAAGTCTAGGTGTAAGTGTAGGTGTAATTGTAGGTGTAAGTCTAGGTGTAAGTCTAGGTGTAAGTGTAGGTGTAAGTCTAGGTGTAATTGTAGGTGTAAGTCTAGGTGTAAGTGTAGGTGTAATTGTAGGTGTAAGTATAGGTGTAAGTCTATGTGTAAGTCTAGGTGTAAGTCTAGGTGTAATTCTAGGTGCAAGTGTAGGGCTAAGTATTGGTGTAAGTCTAGGTGTAAGTATTGGTGTCAGTGTAGGTGTAAGTATAGGGGTAAGTGTAGGTGTAAGTATAGGTGTAAGTCAAGGTGTAAGTCTAGGTGTAAGTCTAGGTGTAATTGTAGGTGTAAGTCTAGGTGTAAGTGTAGGTGTAATTGTAGTGTAAGTCTAGGTGTTAGTCTAGGTGTAAGTGTAGGTGTAAGTCTAGGTGTAAGTCTAGGTGTAAGTCTAGGTGTAAGTGTAGGTGTAAGTCTAGGTGTAATTGTAGGTGTAAGTCTAGGTGTAATTGTAGGTGTAAGTCTAGGTGTAAGGGTAGATGTAATTGTAGGTGTAAGTCTAGGTGGAAGTCTAGGTGTAAGTGTAGATGTAAGTGTAGGTGTAAGTCTAGGTGTAAGTGTAGGTGTAATTGTAGGTGTAAGTGTAGGTGTAATTGTAGGTGTAAGTCTACTTGTAAGTCTAGGTGTAAGTGTTGGTGTAAGTCTAATTGTAAGTATAGGTGTAAGTCTAGGTGTAATTGTAGGTGTAAGTCTAGGTGTAAGTATTGGTGTAAGTGTAGTTGTATGTCTAGGTGTAATTGTAGGTGTAAGTCTAGGTGTAAGTGTAGGTGTAATTGTAGGTGTAAATATAGGTGTAAGTCTAGGTGTAATTGTAGGTGCAAATCTAGGTGTAAGTGTAGGTGTAAGTCTAGGTGTAAGTCTAAGTGTAAGTGTAGGTGTAAGTGTAGGTGTAAGTCTAGGTGTAATTGTAGGTGTAAGTCTAGGTGTAAGTCTAGGTGTAAGTGTAGGTGTAAGTCTAGGTGTAGTTGTAGGTGTAAGTCTAATTGTAAGTGTAGGTTTAATTGTAGGTGTAAGTCTAGGTGTAAGTCTAGGTGTAAGTCTAGGTGTAAATGTAGGTATAAGTCTAGTGTAAGTCTGGGTGTAAGTCTAGGTGTAAGTCTCGGTGTAAGTCTAGGTGTAATTGTAGGTGTAAGTCTAGGTGTAAGCCTAGGTGTAAGTGTAGGTGTAAGTCTAGGTGTAATTGTAGGTGTAAGTCTAGGTGTAAGTGTAGGTGTAATTGTAGGTGTAAGTCTAGGTGTAAGTCTAGGTGTAAGTGTAGGTGTAAGTCTAGGTGTAATTGTAGGTGTAAGTCCAGGTGTAAGTGTAGGTGTAATTGTAGGTGTAAGTATAGGTGTAAGTCTAGGTGTAATTGTAGGTGTAAGTCTAGGTGTAAGTGTAGGTGTAAGTCTAGGGTGTAAGTCTAGGTGTAAGTGTAGGTGTAAGTGTACGTGTAAGTCTAGGTGTAATTGTAGGTGTAAGTCTAGGTGTAAGTCTAGGTGTAAGTGTAGGTGTAAATCTAGGTGTAATTGTAGGTGTAAGTCTAGGTGTAAGTCTAGGTGTAAGTGTAGGTGTAATTGTAGGTGTAAGTCTAGGTGTAAGTCTAGGTGTAAATGTAGGTGTAAGTCTAGGTGTAAGTCTAGGTGTAAGTCTAGTGTAAGTCTATGTGTAAGTCTAGTGTAAGTCTAGGTGTAATTGTAGGTGTAAGTCTAGGTGTAAGTTTAGGTGTAAGTGTAGGTGTAAGTCTAGGTGTAATTGTAGATGTAAGTCTAAGTGTAAGTGTAGGTGTAAGTGTAGGTGTAAGTCTAGGTGTAATTGTAGGTGTAAGTCTAGGTGTAAGTCTAGGTGTAAGTGTAGGTGTAAGTCTAGTGTAATTGTAGGTGTAAGTCTAGGTGTAAGTGTAGGTGTAATTGTAGGTGTAAGTCTAGGTGTAAGTCTAGGTGTAAGTCTAGGTGTAAATGTAGGTGTAAGTCTAGGTGTAAGTCTGGGTGTAAGTCTAGGTGTAAGTCTCGGTGTAAGTCTAGGTGTAATTGTAGGTGTAAGTCTAGGTGTAAGCCTAGGTGTAATTGTAGGTGTAAGTCCAGGTGTAAGTGTAGGTGTAATTGTAGGTGTAAGTCTAGGTGTAAGTGCAGGTGTAATTGTAGGTGCAAGTCTAGGTGTAATTGTAGGTGTAAGTCCAGGTGTAAGTGTAGGTGTAATTGTAGGTGTAAGTCTAGGTGTAAGTGTAGGTGTAATTGTAGGTGTAAGTCTAGGTGTAATTGTAGGTGTAAGTCTAGGTGTAAGTCTAGGTGAAATTGTAGGTGAAAGTCTAGGTGTAAGTGTAGGTGTAATTGTAGGTGTAAGTCTAGGTGTAAGTGTAAGTGTAATTGTAGGTGTAAGTCTAGGTGTAATTGTAGGTGTAAGTCTAGGTGTAAGTCTAGGTGAAATTGTAGGTGTAAGTCTAGGTGTAAGTGTAGGTGTAATTGTAGGTGTAAGTATAGGTGTAAGTCTAGGTGTAAGTCTAGGTGTAAGCCTAGGTGTAAGTCTAGGTGTAAGTGTAGGTCTAAGTATTGGTGTAAGTCTACGTGTAAGTATTGGTGTAAGTGTAGGTGTAAGTATAGGTGTAAGTCTAGGTGTAAGTCTAGGTGTAAGTATAGGTGTAAGTATAGGTGTAAGTCTAGGTGCAAGTCTAGGTGTAAGTCTAGCTGTAATTGTAGGTGTAAGTCTAGGTGTAAGTGTAGGTGTAATTGTAGGTGTAGGTATAGGTGTAAGTCTAGGTGTAATTGTACGTGCAAGTCTAGGTGTAAGTCTAGGTGTAATTGTAGGTGTAAGTCTAGGCGTAAGTCTAGGTGTAAGTGTAGGTGTAAGTGTAGGTGTAAGTCTAGGTGTAAGTGTAGGTGTAAGTCTAGGTGTAATTCTAGGTGTAAGTCTAGGTGTAATTCTAGGTGTAAGTCTAGGTGTAAGTGTAGGTGTAATTGTAGGTGTAAGTATAGGTGTAAGTCTAGGTGTAATTGTAGGTGTAAGTCTAGGTGTAATTGTAGGTGTAAGTATAGGTGTAAGTCTAGGTGTAATTGTAGGTGTAAGTCTAGGTGTAATTGTAGGTGTAAGTCTAGGTGTAAGTGTAGGTGTAATTGTAGGTGTAAGTCTAGGTGTAAGTATTGGTGTAAGTATTGGTGTAAATCTAGGTGTAATTGTAGGTGTAAGTCTTGGCGTAAGCCTAGGTGTAAGTGTAGGTGTAAGTCTAGGTGTAATTCTAGGTGTAAGTCTAGGTGTAAGTGTAGGTGTAATTGTAGGTGTAAGTCTAGGTGTAAGTCTAGGTGTAAGTGTAGGTGTAAGTCTAGGTGTAATTGTAGGTGTAAGTCTAGGTGTAAGTGTAGGTGTAATTGTAGGTGTAAGTATAGGTGTAAGTCTAGGTGTAAGTGTAGGGCTAAGTATTGGTGTAAGTCTAAATGTAAGTATTGGTGTCAGTGTAGGTGTAAGTATAGGGGTAAGTGTAGGTGTAAGTATAGGTGGAAGTTAAGGTGTAAGTCTAGGTGTAAGTCTAGGTGTAATTGTAGGTGTAAGTCTAGGTGTAAGTGTAGGTGTAATTGTAGGTGTAAGTCTAGGTGTAAGTCTAGGTGTAAGTGTAGGTGTAAGTCTAGGTGTAAGTCTAGGTGTAATTGTAGGTGCAAGTCTAGGTGTAAGTTTAGGTGTAAGTGTAGGTGTAAGTCTAGTTGTAATTGTAGGTGTAAGTCTAGGTGTAAGTCTAGGTATAAGTCTAGGTGTAAGTGTAAGTGTAAGTCTAGGTGTAAGTGTAGGTGTAATTGTAAGTGTAAGTCTAGGTGTAAGTTTAGGTGTAAGTGTAGGTGTAAGTCTAGGTGTAAGTCTAGGTGTAATTGTAGGTGTAAGTCTAGGTGTAAGTCTAGGTGTAAGTGTAGGTGTAAGTCTAGGTGTAATTGTAGGTGTAAGTCTAGGTGTAAGTCTAGGTGTAAGTCTAGGTGTAAGTCTAGGTGTAAATATAGGTGTAAGTCTAGGTGTAAGTCTAGGTGTAAGTGTAGGTGTAAGAATAGGTGTAAATCTAGGTGTAAGTGTAGGTGTAATTGTAGGTGTAAGTCTTGGTGTAAGTGTAGGTGTAATTATAGGTGTAAGTCTAGGTGTAAGTCTCGGTGTAAGTGTAGGTGTAAGTCTAGGTGTAAGTATAGGTGTAAGTCTAGGTGTAAGTCTAGGTGTAAGTGTAGGTGTAAATATAGGTGTAAGTCTAGGTGTAAGTCTAGGTGTAAGTCTAGGTGTAAGTGTAGGTGTAAGTGTAGGTGTAAGTCTAGGTGTAAGTCTAGGTGTACTTGTAGGTGTAAGTCTAGGCGCAAGTCTAGGTGTAAGTGTAGGTGTAAGTCTAGGTGTAATTCTAGGTGTAAGTCTAGGTGTAAGTGTAGGTGTAATTGTAGGTGTAAGTCTAGGTGTAAGTCTAGGTGTAAGTGTAGGTGTAAGTCTAGGTGTAATTGTAGGTGTAAGTCTAGGTGTAAGTGTAGGTGTAATTGTAGGTGTAAGTATAGGTGTAAGTCTATGTGTAAGTCTAGGTGTAAGTCTAGGTGTAATTCTAGGTGCAAGTGTAGGGCTAAGTATTGGTGTAAGTCTAGGTGTAAGTATTGGTGTCAGTGTAGGTGTAAGTATAGGGGTAAGTGTAGGTGTAAGTATAGGTGTAAGTCAAGGTGTAAGTCTAGGTGTAAGTCTAGGTGTAATTGTAGGTGTAAGTCTAGGTGTAAGTGTAGGTGTAATTGTAGGTGTAAGTCTAGGTGTTAGTCTAGGTGTAAGTGTAGGTGTAAGTCTAGGTGTAAGTCTAGGTGTAAGTCTAGGTGTAAGTGTAGGTGTAAGTCTAGGTGTAATTGTAGGTGTAAGTCTAGGTGTAATTGTAGGTGTAAGTCTAGGTGTAAGGGTAGATGTAATTGTAGGTGTAAGTCTAGGTGGAAGTCTAGGTGTAAGTGTAGATGTAAGTGTAGGTGTAAGTCTAGGTGTAAGTGTAGGTGTAATTGTAGGTGTAAGTGTAGGTGTAATTGTAGGTGTAAGGTCTACTTGTAAGTCTAGGTGTAAGTGTTGGTGTAAGTCTAATTGTAAGTATAGGTGTAAGTCTAGGTGTAATTGTAGGTGTAAGTCTAGGTGTAAGTATTGGTGTAAGTGTAGTTGTATGTCTAGGTGTAATTGTAGGTGTAAGTCTAGGTGTAAGTGTAGGTGTAATTGTAGGTGTAAATATAGGTGTAAGTCTAGGTGTAATTGTAGGTGCAAATCTAGGTGTAAGTGTAGGTGTAAGTCTAGGTGTAAGTCTAAGTGTAAGTGTAGGTGTAAGTGTAGGTGTAAGTCTAGGTGTAATTGTAGGTGTAAGTCTAGGTGTAAGTCTAGGTGTAAGTGTAGGTGTAAGTCTAGGTGTAGTTGTAGGTGTAAGTCTAATTGTAAGTGTAGGTTTAATTGTAGGTGTAAGTCTAGGTGTAAGTCTAGGTGTAAGTCTAGGTGTAAATGTAGGTATAAGTCTAGGTGTAAGTCTGGGTGTAAGTCTAGGTGTAAGTCTCGGTGTAAGTCTAGGTGTAATTGTAGGTGTAAGTCTAGGTGTAAGCCTAGGTGTAAGTGTAGGTGTAAGTCTAGGTGTAATTGTAGGTGTAAGTCTAGGTGTAAGTGTAGGTGTAATTGTAGGTGTAAGTCTAGGTGTAAGTCTAGGTGTAAGTGTAGGTGTAAGTCTAGGTGTAATTGTAGGTGTAAGTCCAGGTGTAAGTGTAGGTGTAATTGTAGGTGTAAGTATAGGTGTAAGTCTAGGTGTAATTGTAGGTGTAAGTCTAGGTGTAAGTGTAGGTGTAAGTCTAGGTGTAAGTCTAGGTGTAAGTGTAGGTGTAAGTGTACGTGTAAGTCTAGGTGTAATTGTAGGTGTAAGTCTAGGTGTAAGTCTAGGTGTAAGTGTAGGTGTAAATCTAGGTGTAATTGTAGGTGTAAGTCTAGGTGTAAGTCTAGGTGTAAGTGTAGGTGTAATTGTAGGTGTAAGTCTAGGTGTAAGTCTAGGTGTAAATGTAGGTGTAAGTCTAGGTGTAAGTCTAGGTGTAAGTCTAGGTGTAAGTCTATGTGTAAGTCTAGGTGTAAGTCTAGGTGTAATTGTAGGTGTAAGTCTAGGTGTAAGTTTAGGTGTAAGTGTAGGTGTAAGTCTAGGTGTAATTGTAGATGTAAGTCTAAGTGTAAGTGTAGGTGTAAGTGTAGGTGTAAGTCTAGGTGTAATTGTAGGTGTAAGTCTAGGTGTAAGTCTAGGTGTAAGTGTAGGTGTAAGTCTAGGTGTAATTGTAGGTGTAAGTCTAGGTGTAAGTGTAGGTGTAATTGTAGGTGTAAGTCTAGGTGTAAGTCTAGGTGTAAGTCTAGGTGTAAATGTAGGTGTAAGTCTAGGTGTAAGTCTGGGTGTAAGTCTAGGTGTAAGTCTCGGTGTAAGTCTAGGTGTAATTGTAGGTGTAAGTCTAGGTGTAAGCCTAGGTGTAATTGTAGGTGTAAGTCCAGGTGTAAGTGTAGGTGTAATTGTAGGTGTAAGTCCTAGGTGTAAGTGCAGGTGTAATTGTAGGTGCAAGTCTAGGTGTAATTGTAGGTGTAAGTCCAGGTGTAAGTGTAGGTGTAATTGTAGGTGTAAGTCTAGGTGTAAGTGTAGGTGTAATTGTAGGTGTAAGTCTAGGTGTAATTGTAGGTGTAAGTCTAGGTGTAAGTCTAGGTGAAATTGTAGGTGAAAGTCTAGGTGTAAGTGTAGGTGTAATTGTAGGTGTAAGTCTAGGTGTAAGTGTAAGTGTAATTGTAGGTGTAAGTCTAGGTGTAATTGTAGGTGTAAGTCTAGGTGTAAGTCTAGGTGAAATTGTAGGTGTAAGTCTAGGTGTAAGTGTAGGTGTAATTGTAGGTGTAAGTATAGGTGTAAGTCTAGGTGTAAGTCTAGGTGTAAGCCTAGGTGTAAGTCTAGGTGTAAGTGTAGGTCTAAGTATTGGTGTAAGTCTACGTGTAAGTATTGGTGTAAGTGTAGGTGTAAGTATAGGTGTAAGTCTAGGTGTAAGTCTAGGTGTAAGTATAGGTGTAAGTATAGGTGTAAGTCTAGGTGCAAGTCTAGGTGTAAGTCTAGCTGTAATTGTAGGTGTAAGTCTAGGTGTAAGTGTAGGTGTAATTGTAGGTGTAGGTATAGGTGTAAGTCTAGGTGTAATTGTACGTGCAAGTCTAGGTGTAAGTCTAGGTGTAATTGTAGGTGTAAGTCTAGGCGTACGTCTAGGTGTAAGTGTAGGTGTAAGTGTAGGTGTAAGTCTAGGTGTAAGTGTAGGTGTAAGTCTAGGTGTAATTCTAGGTGTAAGTCTAGGTGTAAGTGTAGGTGTAATTGTAGGTGTAAGTATAGGTGTAAGTCTAGGTGTAATTGTAGGTGTAAGTCTAGGTGTAATTGTAGGTGTAAGTATAGGTGTAAGTCTAGGTGTAAGTGTAGGTGTAAGTCTAGGTGTAATTGTAGGTGTAAGTATAGGTGTAAGTCTAGGTGTAATTGTAGGTGTAAGTCTAGGCGTAAGTCTAGGTGTAAGTGTAGGTGTAAGTCTAGGTGTAATTCTAGGTGTAAGTCTAGGTGTAAGTGTAGGTGTAATTGTATGTGTAAGTATAGGTGTAAGTCTAGGTGTAATTGTAGGTGTAAGTCTAGGTGTAAGTCTAGGTGTAATTGTAGGTGTAAGTCTAGGTTTAAGTATTGGTGTAAGTGTAGGTGTAAGTCTAGGTGTAGCTGTAGGTGTAAGTCTAGGTGTAAGTGTAGGTGTAATTGTAGGTGTAAGTATAATTGTAAGTCTAGGTGTAATTGTAGGTGTAAGTCTAGGTGTAAGTGTAGGTGTAAGTCCAGGTGTAAGTCTAGGTGTAAGTGTAGGTGTAAGTGTACGTGTAAGTCTAGGTGTAATTGTAGGTGTAAGTCTAGGTGTAAGTCTAGGTGTAAGTGTAGGTGTAAATCTAGGTGTAATTGTAGTGTAAGTCTAGGTGTAAGTGTAGGTGTAATTGTAGGTGTAAGTCTAGGTGTAAGTCTAGGTGTAAATATAGGTGTAAGTCTAGGTGTAAGTCTAGGTGTAAGTCTAGGTGTAAGTCTATGTGTAAGTCTAGGTGTAAGTCTAGGTGTAATTGTAGGTGTAAGTCTAGGTGTAAGTCTAGGTGTAAGTGTAGGTGTAAGGCTAGGTGTAATTGTAGGTGTAAGTCTAGGTGTAAGTGTAGGTGTAATTCTAGGTGTAAGTCTAGGTGTAAGTGTAGGTGTAATTGTAGGTGTAAGTCTAGGTGTAAGTCTAGGTGTAATTGTAGGTGTAAGTCTAGGTGTAATTGTAGGTGTAATTTTAGGTGCAAGTGTAGGTGTAATTGTAGGTGTAAGTATAGGTGTAAGTCTAGGTGTAAGTCTAGGTGTAAGTCTAGGTGTAAGTCTAGGTGTAAGTGTAGGTCTAAGTATTGGTGTAAGTCTACGTGTAAGTACTGGTGTAATTGTAGGTGTAAGGCTAGGTGTACGTGTAGGTGTAATTGTAGGTGTAATTCTAGGTGTAATTGTAGGTGTAAGTCTAGGTGTAAGTGTAGGTGTAATTGTAGGTGTAAGTCTAGGTGTAAGTATTGGTGTAAGTATTGGTGTAAATCTAGGTGTAATTGTAGGTGTAAGTCTTGGCGTAAGCCTAGGTGTAAGTGTAGGTGTAAGTCTAGGTGTAATTCTAGGTGTAAGTCTAGGTGTAAGTGTAGGTGTAATTGTAGGTGTAAGTCTAGGTGTAAGTCTAGGTGTAAGTGTAGGTGTAAGTCTAGGTGTAATTGTAGGAGTAAGTCTAGGTGTAAGTGTAGGTGTAATTGTAGGTGTAAGTATAGGTGTAAGTCTAGGTGTAAGTGTAGGGCTAAGTATTGGTGTAAGTCTAGGTGTAAGTATTGGTGTCAGTGTAGGTGTAAGTATAGGGGTAAGTGTAGGTGTAAGTATAGGTGGAAGTTAAGGTGTAAGTCTAGGTGTAAGTCTAGTGTAATTGTAGGTGTAAGTCTAGGTGTAAGTGTAGGTGTAATTGTAGGTGTAAGTCTAGGTGTAAGTCTAGGTGTAAGTGTAGGTGTAAGTCTAGGTGTAAGTCTAGGTGTAATTGTAGGTGCAAGTGTAGGTGTAAGTCTAGGTATAAGTGTAGGTGTAAGTCTAGTTGTAATTGTAGGTGTAAGTCTAGGTGTAAGTCTAGGTATAAGTCTAGGTGTAAGTGTAAGTGTAAGTCTAGGTGTAAGTGTAGGTGTAATTGTAAGTGTAAGTCTAGGTGTAAGTTTAGGTGTAAGTGTAGGTGTAAGTCTAGGTGTAAGTCTAGGTGTAATTGTAGGTGTAAGTCTAGGTGTAAGTCTAGGTGTAAGTGTAGGTGTAAGTCTAGGTGTAATTGTAGGTGTAAGTCTAGGTGTAAGTCTAGGTGTAAGTCTAGGTGTAAGTCTAGGTGTAAGTCTAGGTGTAAATATAGGTGTAAGTCTAGGTGTAAGTCTAGGTGTAAGTGTAGGTGTAAGTATAGGTGTAAATCTAGGTGTAAGTGTAGGTGTAATTGTAGGTGTAAGTCTTGGTGTAAGTGTAGGTGTAATTATAGGTGTAAGTCTAGGTGTAAGTCTCGGTGTAAGTGTAGGTGTAAGTCTAGGTGTAAGTATAGGTGTAAGTCTAGGTGTAAGTCTAGGTGTAAGTGTAGGTTTATATAGGTGTAAGTCTAGGTGTAAGTCTAGGTGTAAGTCTAGGTGTAAGTCTAGGTGTAAGTGTAGGTGTAAGTGTAGGTGTAAGTCTAGGTGTAAGTGTAGGTGTACTTGTAGGTGTAAGTCTAGGCGCAAGTCTAGGTGTAAGTGTAGGTGTAAGTCTAGGTGTAATTCTAGGTGTAAGTCTAGGTGTAAGTGTAGGTGTAATTGTAGGTGTAAGTCTAGGTGTAAGTCTAGGTGTAAGTGTAGGTGTAAGTCTAGGTGTAATTGTAGGTGTAAGTCTAGGTGTAAGTGTAGGTGTAATTGTAGGTGTAAGTATAGGTGTAAGTCTATGTGTAAGTCTAGGTGTAAGTCTAGGTGTAATTCTAGGTGCAAGTGTAGGGCTAAGTATTGGTGTAAGTCTAGGTGTAAGTATGGTGTCAGTGTAGGTGTAAGTATAGGGGTAAGTGTAGGTGTAAGTATAGGTGTAAGTCAAGTGTAAGTCTAGGTGTAAGTCTAGGTGTAATTGTAGGTGTAAGTCTAGGTGTAAGTGTAGGTGTAATTGTAGGTGTAAGTCTAGGTGTTAGTCTAGGTGTAAGCGTAGGTGTAAGTCTAGGTGTAAGTCTAGGTGTAAGTCTAGGTGTAAGTGTAGGTGTAAGTCTAGGTGTAATTGTAGGTGTAAGTCTAGGTGTAATTGTAGGTGTAAGTCTAGGTGTAAGGGTAGATGTAATTGTAGGTGTAAGTCTAGGTGGAAGTCTAGGTGTAAGTGTAGATGTAAGTGTAGGTGTAAGTCTAGGTGTAAGTGTAGGTGTAATTGTAGGTGTAAGTGTAGGTGTAATTGTAGGTGTAAGTCTACTTGTAAGTCTAGGTGTAAGTGTTGGTGTAAGTCTAATTGTAAGTATAGGTGTAAGTCTAGGTGTAATTGTAGGTGTAAGTCTAGGTGTAAGTATTGGTGTAAGTGTAGTTGTATGTCTAGGTGTAATTGTAGGTGTAAGTCTAGGTGTAAGTGTAGGTGTAATTGTAGGTGTAAATATAGGTGTAAGTCTAGGTGTAATTGTAGGTGCAAATCTAGGTGTAAGTGTAGTGTAAGTCTAGGTGTAAGTCTAAGTGTAAGTGTAGGTGTAAGTGTAGGTGTAAGTCTAGGTGTAATTGTAGGTGTAAGTCTAGGTGTAAGTCTAGGTGTAAGTGTAGGTGTAAGTCTAGGTGTAGTTGTAGGTGTAAGTCTAATTGTAAGTGTAGGTTTAATTGTAGGTGTAAGTCTAGGTGTAAGTCTAGGTGTAAGTCTAAGGTGTAAATGTAGGTATAAGTCTAGGTGTAAGTCTGGGTGTAAGTCTAGGTGTAAGTCTCGGTGTAAGTCTAGGTGTAATTGTAGGTGTAAGTCTAGGTGTAAGCCTAGGTGTAAGTGTAGGTGTAATTGTAGGTGTAAGTCTAGGTGTAAGTGTAGGTGTAATTGTAGGTGTAAGTCTAGGTGTAAGTCTAGGTGTAAGTGTAGGTGTAAGTCTAGGTGTAATTGTAGGTGTAAGTCCAGGTGTAAGTGTAGGTGTAATTGTAGGTGTAAGTCTAGTGTAAGTGTAGGTGTAATTGTAGGTGTAAGTCTAGGTGTAATTGTAGGTGTAGGTCTAGGTGTAATTGTAGGTGTAAGTCTGGGTGAAAGTGTAGGTGTAATTGTAGGTGTAAGTATAAATGTAAGTCTAGGTGTAAGTCTAGGTGTAAGCCTAGGTGTAAGTCTAGGTGTAAGTGTAAGTCTAAGTATTGTGTAAGTCTACGTGTAAGTATTGGTGTAAGTGTAGGTGTAAGTATAGGTGTAAGTCTAGGTGTAAGCCTAGGTGTAAGTCTAGGTGTAAGTGTAGGTCTAAGTATTGGTGTAAGTCTACGTGTAAGTATTGGTGTAAGTGTAGGTGTAAGGATAGGTGTAAGTCTAGGTGTAAGTCTAGGTGTAAGTCTAGGTGTAATTGTAGGTGTAGGTCTAGGTGTAAGTGTAGGTGTAATTGTAGGTGTAAGTCTAGGTGTAAATATTGGTGTAAGTATAGGTGTAAGTCTAGGTGTAATTGTAGGTGTAAGTCTAGGCGTAAGTCTAGGTGTAAGTGTAGGTGTAAGTCTAGGTGTAATTCTAGGTATAAGTCTAGGTGTAAGTGTAGGTGTAATTGTAGGTGTAAGTCTAGGTGTAAGTCTAGGTGTAAGTATAGGTGTAAGTCTAGGTGTAATTGTAGGTGTAAGTCTAGGTGTAAGTCTAGGTGTAATTCTAGCTGTAAGTGTAGGGCTAAGTATTGGTGTAAGTCTAGGTGTAAGTATTGGTGTCAGTGTAGGTGTAAGTATAGTTGTAAGTGTAGGTGTAAGTATAGGTGTAAGTCAAGGTGTAAGTCTACGTGTAAGTCTAGGTGTAATTGTAGGTGTAAGTCTAGGTGTAAGTGTAGGTGTAATTGTAGGTGTAAGTCTAGGTGTAAGTCTAGGTGTAATTGTAGGTGTAAGTCTAGGTGTAAGTCTAGGTGTAAGTGTAGGTGTAAGTGTAGGTGTAAGTCTAGGTGTAATTGAAGGTGTAAGTCTAGGTGTAAGTCTAGGTGTAAGTCTAGGTTTAAGTCTAAGTGTAAATATAGGTGTAAGTCTAGGTGTAAGTCTAGGTGTAAGTGTAGGTGTAAGTATAGGTGTAAATCTAGGTGTAAGTGTAGGTGTAATTGTAGGTGTAACTCTAGGTGTAAGTGTAGGTGTAATTGTAGGTGTAAGTCTAGGTGTAAGTCTAGGTGTAAGTGTAGGTGTAAGTCTAGGTGTAAGTATAGGTGTAAGTCTAGGTGTAAGTCTAGGGGTAAGTGTAGGTGTAAATATAGGTGTAAGTCTAGGTGTAAGTCTAGGTGTAAGCCTAGGTGTAAGTGCAGGTGTAAGTGTAGGTGTAAGTCTAGGTGTAAGTCTAGGTGTAATTGTAGGTGTAAGTCTAGGTTTAAGTGTAGGTCTAAGTATTGGTGTAATTGTAGGTGTAAGTCTAGGTGTAAGTCTAGGTGTAAGTCTAGGTGTAAGTGTAGGTGTAAGTGTAGGTGTAAGTATAGGTGTAAGTCTAGGTGTAAGTCTAGGTGTAAGTGTAGGTGTAAGTCTAGGTGTAAGTGTAGGTCTAAGTATTGGTGTAATTGTAGGTGTAAGTCTAGGTGTAAGTGTAGGTGTAAGTCTAGGTGTAAGTGTAGGTGTAAGTGTAGGTGTAAGTCTAGGTGTAATTGTAGATGTAAGTCTAGGTGTAATTGTAGGTGTAAGTCTAGGTGTAAGTGTAGGTCTAAGTATTGGTGTAATTGTAGGTGTAAGTCTAGGTGTAGGTGTAGGTGTAAGTCTAGGTGTAAGTGTAGGTGTAAGTGTAGGTGTAAGTCTAGGTGTAATTGTAGATGTAAGTCTAGGTGTAATTGTAGGTGTAAGTCTAGGTGTAAGTGTAGGTGTAATTGTAGGTGTAAGTAAGGTGTAAGTCTAGGTGTAAGTCTAGGTGTAAGTGTAGGTGTAAGTCTAGGTGTAATTGTAGGTGTAAGTCTAGGTGTAAGTGTAGGGTGTAATTGTAGGTGTAAGTATAGGTGTAAGTCTAGGTGTAAGTGTTGGTGTAAGTCTAGGTGTAAGTATAGGTGTAAGTCTAGGTGTAAGTCTAGGTGTAAGTATTGGTGTAAGTGTAGGTGTAAGTATAGGTGTAACTGTAGGTGTAAGTCTAGGTGTAAGTGTGGCGGTAAGTCTAGGTGTAATTGTAGGTGTAAGTCTAGGTGTAAGTCTAGGTGTAAGTCTAGGTGTAAGTGTAGGTGTAAGTCTAGGTGTAATTGTAGGTGTAAGTCTAGGTGTAATT
This sequence comes from Agriotes lineatus, assembly GCA_940337035.1. Taxonomy (NCBI): domain Eukaryota; kingdom Metazoa; phylum Arthropoda; class Insecta; order Coleoptera; family Elateridae; genus Agriotes; species Agriotes lineatus. The sequence goes on along the minus strand of CALNHX010005373.1, from coordinate 81,547 downwards.
GTAGGTGTACGACTAGGTGTAAGTGTAGATGTAATTGTAGGTGTAAGTCTAGGTGGAAGTCTAGGTGTAAGTCTAGGTGTAATTGTAGGTGTAAGTCTAGGTGTAAGTGTAGGTGTAAGTTTAGGTGTAAGTGTAGGTGTAATTGTAGGTGTAAGTCTAGGTGTAATTGTAGGTGTAAGTCTAGGTGTAATTGTAGGTGTAAGTTTAGGTGTAAGTGTAGGTGTAATTGTAGGTGTAAGTCTAGATGTAAGTCTAGGTGTAAGTGTAGGTGTAAGTCTAGGTGTAATTGTAGGTGTAAGTCTAGGTGTAAGTGTATGTGTAATTGTAGGTGTAAGTATAGGTGTAAGTCTAGATGTAAGTCTAGGTGTAAGTGTAGGTGTAAGTCTAGGTGTAAGTGTAGGTGTAAGTGTAGGTATAAGTCTAGGTGTAATTGTAGGTGTAAGTTTAGGTGTAATTGCAGATGTAAGTCTAGGTGTAAGTGTAGGTGTAGTTGTAGGTGTAAGTATAGGTGTAAGTCTAGGTGTAAGTCTAGGTGTAAGTGTAGGTGTAAGTCTAGGTGTAATTGTAGGTGTAAGTCTAGGTGTAAGTGTAGGTGTAGTTGTAGGTGTAAGTGTAGGTGTAATTGTAGGTGTAAGTCTAGGTGTAGGTCTAGGTGTAAGTGTAGGTGTAAGTCTAGGTGTAATTGTAGGTGTAAGTCTAGGTGTTAGTGTAGGTGTAATTGTAGGTGTAAGTATAGGTGTAAGTCTAGGTGTAATTGTAGGTGTAAGTCTAGGTGTAAGTATAGGTGTAATTGTAGGTGTAAGTCTAGGTGTAAGTATTGGTGTAAGTGTAGGTGTAAGTCTAGGTGTAGTTGTAGGTGTAAGTCTATGTGTAAATGTAGGTGTAAGTGTAGGTGTAAGTCTAGGTGTAAGTCTAGGTGTAAGTGTAGGTGTAAGTGTACGTGTAAGTCTAGGTGTAATTGTAGGTGTAAGTCTAGGTGTAAGTCTAGGTGTAAGTGTAGGTGTAAGTCTAGGTGTAATTGTAGGTGTAAGTCTAGGTGTAAGTGTAGGTGTAATTGTAGGTGTAAGTCTAGGTGTAAGTCTAGGTGTAAGTCTAGGTGTAAGTGTAGGTGTAAGTCTAGGTGTAAGTCTAGGTGTAAGTCTAGGTGTAAGTCTATGTGTAAGTCTAGGTGTAAGTCTAGGTGTAATTGTAGGTGTAAGTCTAGGTGTAAGTCTAGGTGTAAGTGTAGGTGTAAGTCTAGGTGTAATTGTAGATGTAAGTCTAGGTCTAAGTGTAGGTGTACTTGTAGGTGTAAGTCTAGGTGTAAGTCTAGGTGTAAGTGTACGTGTAAGTCTAGGTGTAATTGTAGGTGTAAGTCTAGGTGTAAGTGTAGGTGTAATTGTAGGTGTAAGTCTAGGTGTAAGTGTAGGTGTAATTGTAGGTGTAAGTCTAGGTGTACGTCTAGGTGTAAGTGTAGGTGTAAGTCTAGGTGTAATTGTAGGTGTAAGTCTAGGTGCAAGTGTAGGTGTAATTGTAGGTGTAAGTATAGGTGTAAGTCTAGGTGTAAGTCTAGGTGTAAGTCTAGGTGTAAGTCTAGGTGTAAGTGTAGGTCTAAGTATTGGTGTAAGTCTAGGTGTAAGTATTGGTGTAAGTGTAGGTGTAAGTATAGGTGTAATTGTAGGTGTAAGGCTAGGTGTACGTGTAGGTGTAATTGTAGGTGTAAGTCTAGGTGTAATTGTAGGTGTAAGTCTAGGTGTAAGTGTATGTGTAATTGTAGGTGTAAGTCTAGGTGTAAGTATTGGTGTAAGTATAGGTGTAAATCTAGGTGTAATTGTAGGTGTAAGTCTAGGCGTAAGTCTAGGTGTAAGTGTAGGTGTAAGTCTAGGTGTAATTCTAGGTGTAAGTCTAGGTGTAAGTGTAGGTGTAATTGTAAGTGTAAGTCTAGGTGTAAGTCTAGGTGTAAGTGTAGGTGTAAGTCTAGGTGTAATTGTAGGTGTAAGTCTAGGTGTAAGTGTAGGTGTAATTGTAGGTGTAAGTATAGGTGTAAGTCTAGGTGTAAATGTAGGGCTAAGTATTGGTGTAAGTCTAGGTGTAAGTATTGGTGTCAGTGTAGGTGTAAGTATAGGTGTAAGTCAAGGTGTAACTCTAGGTGTAAGTCTAGGTGTAATTGTAGGTGTAAGTCTAGGTGTAAGTGTATGTGTAATTGTAGGTGTAAGTCTAGGTGTAAGTCTAGGTGTAAGTGTAGGTGTAAGTCTAGGTGTAAGTCTAGGGTTAATTGTAGGTGTAAGTCTAGGTGTAAGTCTAGGTGTAAGTCTAGGTGTAAGTGTAGGTGTAAGTCTAGGTGTAATTGTAGGTGTAAGTCTAGGTGTAAGTCTAGGTGTAAGTCTAGGTGTAAGTGTAGGTGTAAGTTTAGGTGTAAGTGTAGGTGTAATTGTAGGTGTAAGTCTAGGTGTAAGTCTAGGTGTAAGTGTAGGTGTAAGTCTAGGTGTAGGTCTAGGTGTAATTGTAGGTGTAAGTCTAGGTGTAAGTCTAGGTGTAAGTGTAGGTGTAAGTCTAGGTGTAATTGTAAGTGTAAGTATAGGTGTAAGTCTAGGTGTAAGTCTAGGTGTAAATATAGGTGTAAGTCTAGGTGTAAGTCTAGGTGTAAGTGTAGGTGTAAATATAGGTGTAAATCTAGGTGTAAGTGTAGGTGTAATTGTAGGTGTAAGTCTAGGTGTAAGTGTAGGTGTAATTGTAGGTGTAAGTCTAGTTGTAAGTCTAGGTGTAAGTGTAGGTGTAAGTCTAGGTGTAAGTATAGGTGTAAGTCTAGGTGTAAGTCTAGGTGTAAGTGTAGGTGTAAATATAGGTGTAAGTCTAGGTGTAAGTCTAGGTGTAAGTCTAGGTGTAAGTGTAGGTGTAAGTGTAGGTGTAAGTCTAGGTGTAAGTCTAGGTGTAAGTCTAGGTGTAAGTGTAGGTGTAAGTGTAGGTGTAAGTCTAGGTGTAAGTGTAGGTGTAATTGTAGGTGTAAGTATAGGTGTAAGTCTAGGTGTAATTGTAGGTGTAAGTGTAGGTGTAAGTGTAGGTGTAAGTCTAGGTGTAATTGAAGGTGTAAGTCTAGGTGTAAGTCTAGGTGTAAGTCTAGGTTTAAGTCTAAGTGTAAATATAGGTGTAAGTCTAGGTGTAAGTCTAGGTGTAAGTGTAGGTGTAAGTATAGGTGTAAATCTAGGTGTAAGTGTAGGTGTAATTGTAGGTGTAACTCTAGGTGTAAGTGTAGGTGTAATTGTAGGTGTAAGTCTAGGTGTAAGTCTAGGTGTAAGTGTAGGTGTAAGTCTAGGTGTAAGTATAGGTGTAAGTCTAGGTGTAAGTCTAGGGGTAAGTGTAGGTGTAAATATAGGTGTAAGTCTAGGTGTAAGTCTAGGTGTAAGCCTAGGTGTAAGTGCAGGTGTAAGTGTAGGTGTAAGTCTAGGTGTAAGTCTAGGTGTAATTGTAGGTGTAAGTCTAGGTTTAAGTGTAGCGCTTAGCCAAGAGCCAAGCCAAACGCCAAGGAGAGCGCCAAGCCATGCGCCAAGATGAGCGCCAAGCCACGCGCCCTAGAAAGGCGCCAAGAAAAGCGCCAAGCCAAGCGCCAGGCCAAGCACCAAGCCAAGCGGCAAGCCAAGTGCCAAACCACGCGCCAAGAAAAGCGCCAAGCCAAGCGCCAAGCCAAGCGCCAAGTTAAGCGCCAAGCCAAGTGCCAAGTTAAGCGCCAAGCCAAGTGCCAAGAACAGCGCTAAGCGAAGCGCCAGGCCAAGCAGCAAACCAAACGCCAAGAAAAGCGCCAAGCCAAGCGCCAGGCCTAGCACCATACCAAGCGGCAAGCCAAGTGCAAAACCACGCGCCAAGAAAAGCGCCAAGCCAAGCGCCAGGCCAAGCACCAAGCCAAGCGGCAAGCCAAGTGCTAAACCACGCTCCAAGAAAAGCGCCAAGCCAAGCGCCAGGCCAAGCACCAAGCCGAGCACCAAGCCAAGCGCCAAGCCAAGAGCCAAGCTACGCGCCAAGATATGCGCCAAGAAAAGCGTCAAGCCAAGCGCCAAGCCAAACGCCAAGCCAAGCGGCAAGCCAAGTGCAAAGCCAAGTTCCAAGAAAGGCGCCAAGAAATGCGCCAAGAAAAGCATCAAGCCAAGCGCCAAGCCAAGCGCCAATTCAAGCGGCAAGCCAGGTGCCAAACCACGCTACAAGAAAGCCGCCAAGCCAAAAGCCAGGTTAAGCGCCAAGCCAATTGCCAAGCCAAGTGCCCAGCCAAGCGCCAAGCCACGCGCCAAGAAAAGCGCCAAACCAAGCGCCAACCCAAGCGCCAATCCAAGTGCCAAACCACACGCCAAGAAAGGCGCCAATCCAAGCGCCAGGCCAAGCGCCAAGCCAAGCGGCAAGCCAGTTGCCAAACCACGCTACATGAAAGCTGCCAAGCCAAGCGTCAGGTTAAGCGCCAAGCCAATTACCAAGCCAAGTGCCCAGCCAAGCGCCAAGCCACGCGCCAAAAAAAGCGCCAAGCCACGCGCCAAGAAATGCGCCAAGAAAAGCGCCAAGCCAAGCGCCAAGCCAAGCGCCAAGCCACGCGCCAAGAAATGCGCCAAGAAAAGCGCCAAGCCAAGCGCCAAGCAAAGCGCCAAGCCAAGCGCCAAGCCAAGCGCCAAGCCAAGCGCCAAGAAAGGCGCCAAGCCAAGCGTCAAGCCAAGCGCTAAACCAAGCGCCCAGCCAGCAAACCGCCAAGCCACGCGCCTAGAAAAGTGCCAAGCCTCGCGCCAAGCCCAGTGCAGAACCACCCGCCAAGGAAAGCGCCAAGCCAAGCGACAAGCCTGGCGCCAAGAAAGCGCCAAGCCAAGCGCTAAGCCAAGCGCCAAGCCAAGCGCCAAGACAAGCGCCCAGACAAGCGCCAAGCCACGCGTTGTGGAGAGCGCACAGCCAAGCGCCAAGCCAGAGGCCAAGCCAAGCGCCAAGCCACGCGCCAAGAAAGCGCCAAGCCAAGCGACAAGCCACGAGCGCAGAAAACGCCAAGCCAAGCGTTCAGTCAAGCGCCAAGCCACGCGCCAAGGAAAGCGATAAGCCATGCGTCAAGCCAAGCACCAAGCCAAGCGCCAAGCCAAGCGGCAAGCCACGCGCCAAGCCACTCGCCAAGAAAGCGCCACGCCAAGCGACAAACCACGCGCGCAGAAAACGCCAAGCCAAGCGTTCAGCCAAGCGCCAAGCCACGCGCCAAGGACAGCGCTAAGCCACGCGCCAAGCCACGCGCCAAGCCACGCCTCAAGAAAAGCGCCAAGCCAAGCGCCAAGCCAAGCGCCAAGCCAAGCGCCCAGCCAAGCGTAAAGCCACGCGCCAAGAAGAACGCCAAGCTATTCTCCAGGGCAAGCGCCAAGCCAAGCGCCAAGCCAAGTGCCAAGCCACGCGCCAAGAAAAGCGCAAATCCAAGCGACAAGCCACGTGCCAAGAAAACCGTCAAGCAAAGCGTCAAGTCAAGCGCTAAGCCAAGCGGCAACCCATGCGCCAAGCAACGCGCCAACAAAAGGGCCAAGCCAATCGCCAAGCCAATCGCCAAGCCAAACGCCAAGCCAAGCGCTAAGCCAAACGCCCAGCCACGCGCCAAGAATAGCGCCGAGCCACGCGCCAAGAAAGGCGCTAAGCCAAGCGCCAAGCCCCGCACCAAAGAGAGCGCCAAGCCAAGCGATAAGCCACGCGTTAAGCCACGCGCAAAGAAAAGCGCCAAGCCAAACGCCAAGCCAAGCGCCAAGCCAAGCACCAAGCCAAGCGCCAAGCCACACGCGAAGAAAAGCGCCACGCCATGCGCCAAGCTAAGCAACAAGCCACGCGCTAAGGAAAACGTCAAGCCAAGCGCCAAGCCAAGCGCCAAGCCAAGCGCCAATCCAAGCGCCAAGAAAATTGATACGCCATGCGCCAAACCAAGCGACAAGCCACGCGCCAAGAAAAGCGCCACCCTATGCACCAAGGAGAGCGCCAAGCCAAACGACAAAACACGCGCTAAGCTACGCGCCAAGAAAAGCGTTAAGCCAAGCGCCAAGCCACGAGCCAAGGAAAGCGCCAGGCCAAGCGCCAAGCCACGCGCCAAGCTACGCGCCAAGAAAGGCGCCACGCCATGCGACAAACCAAGCGACAAGCCACGCGCCAAGTTACGCGCCAAGAAAAGCTCCAAGCCAAGCGCCAAGAAGAGCGCCAAGAAAAGCGCCAAGCCAAGCGCCAAGAAGAGCGCCAAGCCAAGCGGCAAGCCAAGCGCCAAGCCACGCGCCAAGGAAAGCGCCAAGCCAAGCGACAAACCAAGCGACAAACCACGCGCCAAGCCACGCGCCTACGAAAGCGCCAAGAAAAGCGCCAAGCCAAGCCCCAAGCCAAGCGGCAACCCATGCGCCAAGCAATGCGTGAACAAAAGCGCCAAGCCAATCGCCAAGCCAAACGCCGAGCCAAGCGCTAAGATAAACGCCCAGCCACGCGCCAAGAGTAGCGCCGAGCCACGCACCAAGAAAGGCGCCAAGCCAAGCGCCAAGCCACGCTCCAAGGAGAGCGCCAAGTCAAGCGATAATCCACGCGCCAAGAAAAGCGCCACGCCATGCTCCAAGCCAAACGCCAAGCCAAACGCCAAGCAAAGCGCACAGCCAAGCGCTAAGCCACGTGCCAAGGAGAGCGTTAAGCCATCCGCCAAGCCATGCGCCAAGCCACGCGCCAAGAAAAGCGCTAAGAAAAGCGCCAAGCCACGCGCCACGCCATGCGCCAAGCCAAGCAACAAGCCACGCGCTAAGGAAAACGCCAAGCCAAGCGCCAATCCAAGCGCCAAACCAAGCGCCAAGCCAAGCGCCAAGAATAGCGCCAAGCCATGCGCCAAGAAAAGCGCCACCCTATGCACCAAGGAGAGCGCCAAGCCAAGCGACAAGCCACGCGCTAAGCTACGCGCCAAGAAAAGAGTTAAACCAAGCGGCAAGCCAAGCGCCAAGCCACGCGCCAAGGAGAGCGCCAAGCCAAGCGACAAGCCACGCGCTAAGCTACGCGCCAAGAAAAGCGTTAAACCAAGCGGCAAGCCAAGCACCTAACCCCGCGCCAAGGAGAGCGCCAAGCCAAGCGCAAAGCCAAGCGCCAAGCCACGCGCCAAGCTACGCGCCAATAAAAGCGCCACGCCATGCGCCAAGACAAGCGACAAGCCACGCGCTAAGCTACGCGCCAAGAAAAGCGTTAAACCAAGCGGCAAGCCAAGCGCCAAGCCACGCGCCAAGGAGAGCGCCAAGCCAAGCGCCAAGCCAAGCGCCAAGCCACGCGCCAAGCTACGCGCCAAGAAAAGCGCTACGCCATGCGCCAAGCCAAACGCCAAGCCAAGCGACAAACCACGCGCCACCCCACGCGCCAAGGAAAGCGCCAAGCTAAGCGCCAAGAAAAGCGCCAAGCCAAGCGACAAGCCACGCGCTAAGCTACGCGCCAAGAAAATCGTTAAGCCAAGCGTCAAGAAAAGCGCCAAGCCACGCGCCAAAGAGAGCGCCAAGCCAAGCGACAAGCGACGCGCCAAGTTAAGCGCCAAGCCAAGTGCCAAGCCACAGGCCAAGAAAAGCGCCAAGCCAAACGCCAAGCCAAGCGCCCTGCCAAGCGCTAACCCACGCGCCAAGAAAAGTGCCAATAAAAGCGCCAAGCCATGTCCCAGGCCAAGCGGCAACCCAAGCGCCAAGCAACGCGCCAAGAAAAGCGCCAAGCCAATCGCCAAGCCAAACACCAAGCCAAGCGCCAAGCCAAAGACCCAGCCAAGCGCCAAGAATAGCGCCGAGCCACGCGCCAAGAAAGGCGCCAAGCCAAGCTGCAAGCCACGCGCCAAGGAGAGCGCCAAGCTAAGCGCCAAGAAAAGCGCCAAGCCAAGCGACAAGCCACGCGCTAAGCTACGCGCCAAGAAAATCGTTAAGCCAAGCGGCAAGAAAAGCGCCAAGCCACGCGCCAAAGAGAGCACCAAGCCAAGCGACAAGCGACGCGCCAAGTTAAGCGCCAAGCCAAGTGCCAAGCCACAGGCCAAGAAAAGCGCCAAGCCAAACGCCAAGCCAAGCGCCCAGCCAAGCGCTAAACCACGCGATAAGGGAAGTGCCAATAAAAGCGCCAAGCCATGTCCCAGGCCAAGCGGCAACCCAAGCGCCGAGCCACGCGCCAAGAAAGTCGCCAAGCCAAGCTCCAAGACACGCGCCAAGGAGAGCGCCAAGCCAAGCGACAAGCTACGCGTTAAGTCACATGCCAAGAAAAGCGCCAAGCCAAGCGCCAAGCCAAGCGCCAGGCCAAGCGCCAAGCCAAGCGCCAAGCCATGCGCCAAGAAAGGCGTCACACCAAGCGACAAGCCACGCGCCACCCCACGCGCTAAGGAAAGCGCCAAGCTAAGCGCCAAGAAAAGCGCCAAGCCAAGCGACAAGCCACGCGCTAAGCTACGCGCCAAGAAAATCGTTAAGCCAAGCGGCAAGAAAAGCGCCAAGCCACGCGCCAAAGAGAGCGCCAAGCCAAGCGACAAGCGACGCGCCAAGTTAAGCGCCAAGCCAAGTGCCAAGCCACAGGCCAAGAAAAGCGCCAAGCCAAACGCCAAGCCAAGCGCCCAGCCAAGCGCTAAACCACGCGCCAAGAAAAGTGCCAATAAAAGCGCCAAGCCATGTCCCAGGCCAAGCGGCAACCCAAGCGCCGAGCCACGCGCCAAGAAAGGCGCCAAGCCAAGCTCCAAGCCACGCGCCAAGAAGAGCGCCAAGCCAAGCGACAAGCCACGCGTTAAGTCACATGCCAAGAAAAGCGCCAAGTCAAGCGCCAAGCCAAGCGCCAGGCCAAGCGTCAAGCCAAGCGCCAAGCCATGCGCCAAGAAAAGCGTCACGCCATGCGCCAAGCCAAGCGACAAACCACGCGCTAAGGAAAGTGCCAAGCCAAGCGCCAAGCCAAGCGCTAAGCCAAGCGCCAAGCCACGCGACAAGAAAAGCGCCACGCCATGCGCCAAGCCAAGCGACAAGCCACGCGCAAAAAAAAGCGCCAAGCCAAGCGCCAAGCCAAGCGCCAAGCCACGCGCCAGGCCACGTGCCAAAAAAAGGGCCACGCCATGCGCCAAGCCAAGCGACAAACCACGCGCAAAGAAAAGCGCCAAGCAAAGCGCCAAGCCACGCGACACGAAAAGCGCCACGCCATGCGCCAAGCCAAGCGACAAGCCACGCGCTAAGGAAAGTGCCAAGCCAAGCGCCAAGCCAAGCGCTAAGACAAGCGCCAAGCCACGCGACAAGAAAAGCGCCACGCCATGCGCCAAGCCAAGCGACAAGCCACCCTAAAAAAAAAGCGCCAAGCCACGCGACAAGAAAAGCGCCACGCCATGCGCCAAGCCAAGCGACAAGCCACCCGCAAAAAAAAGCGCCAAGCCAAGCGCCAAGCCAAGCGCCAAGCCACGCGCCAAGCCACGTGCCAAAAAAAGCACCACGCCATGCTCCAAGCCAAGCGACAAGCCACGCGCTAAGGAAAGTGCCAAGCCAAGCGCCAAGCCAAGCGCTAAGCCAAGCGCCAAGCCACGCGACAAGAAAAGCGCCACGCCATGCGCCAAGCCAAGCGACAAGCCACCCGCAAAAAAAAGCGCCAAGCCAAGCGCCAAGCCAAGCGCCAAGCCACGCGCCAAGCCAGGTGCCAAAAAAAGCGCCACGCCATGCTCCAAGCCAAGCGACAAGCCACGCGCTAAGGAAAGTGCCAAGCCAAGCGCCAAGCCAAGCGCTAAGCCAAGCGCCAAGCCACGCGACAAGAAAAGCGCCACGCCATGCGCCAAGCCCAGCGACAAGCCACCCGCAAAAAAAAGCGCCAAGCCAAGCGCCAAGCCAAGCGCCAAGCCAAGCGCCAAGCCACGCGCCAAGCCACCTGCCAAAAAAAGCGCCACGCCATGCGCCAAGCCAAGCGACAAACCACGCGCAAAGAAAAGCGCCAAGCGAAGCGCCAAGCCAGGCGACAAGAAAAGCGCCACGCAATGCGCCAAGCCAAGCGACAAGCCACGCGCAAAAAAAGCCAAGCCAAGCGCCAAGCCACGCGCCAAAGAGAGCGCCAAGCCATGCGCCAAGCCAAGCGCCATGCTAAGCATAAAGCCAAGTGCTAAGCTACGCGCCAAGAAAAGCGTCAAGCCAAGCCCTTAGCCAAGCGCCAATCCAAACGCCAAGAAGAGCGCCAAGCCAAGCGACAAGCCACGCGTTAACTTACGCCCAAGAAAAACGCCAAGCTAAGCGCCAAGCCAAGCGCCAAGCCAAGCGCCAAACCACGTGCCAAAAAAAGCGCCACGCCATGCGCCAAGCCAAGCGACAAACCACGCGCAAAGAAAAGCGCCAAGCCAAGCGCCAAGCCACGCGCCAAAGAGAGCGCCAAGCCATGCGCCAAGCCAAGCGCCATGCTAAGCATAAAACCAAGTGCCAAGCTACGCGCCAAGAAAAGCGTCAAGCCAAGCGCTTAGCCAAGCGCCAAGCCAAACGCCAAGGAGAGCGCCAAGCCATGCGCCAAGATGAGCGCCAAGCCACGCGCCAAGAAAGGCGCCAAGAAAAGCGCCAAGCCAAGCGCCAGGCCAAGCACCAAGCCAAGCGGCAACCCAAGTGCCAAACCACCCGCCAAGAAGAGCGCCAAGCCAACCGCCAAGCCAAGCGCCAAGTTAAGCGCCAAGCCAAGTGCTAAGTTAAGCGCCAAGCCAAGTGCCAAGAACAGCGCTAAGCAAAACCCCAGGCCAAGCACCAAACCAAACGCCAAGAAAAGCGCCAAGCCAAGCGCCAGGCCAAGCACCAAACCAAGCGGCAAGCCAAGTTCAAAACCACGCCCCAAGAAAAGCGCCAAGCCAAGCGCCAGGCCAAGCACCAAGCCAAGCGGCAAGCCACGCGCCAAGCTACGCGCCAAGAAAGGCGCCACGCCATGCGCCAAGCCAAGGACAAGCCACGCGCCAAGTTACGCGCCAAGAAAAGCGCCAAGCCAAGCGCCAAGAAGAGCGCCAAGCCAAGCGGCAAGCCAAGCGCCAAGCCACGCGCCAAGGAAAGCGCCAAGCCAAGCCCCAAACCAAGCGACAAACCACGCGCCAAGCTACGAGCCAAGAAAAGCGCCACGCCATGCGCCAAGCCAAGCGACAAGCCACGCGCCAAGCCACGCGCCAAGAAAAGCGCCAAGCCAAACTCCAAGAAGAGCGCCAAGCCAAGCGACAACCCACGCGTTAAGCCACGCGCCAAGAAAAGCGCCAAGCTAGGCGTCAAGCCAAGCACCAAGCCAAGCGCCAAGCCACGCACCAAGAAAAGCGCCACGCCATGCTCCAAGCCAAGGAACAAGCCACGCGCTAAGCTACGGGGCAAGAAAAGCGTTAAGCCAAGCGGCAAGCCAAGCGCCAAGCCACGCGCCAAAGAGAGCGCCAAGTTAAGCGACAAGCCACGCGCCAGGTTAAGCGCCAAGCCAAGTGCCAAGAACAGCGCTAAGCAAAGCCCCAGGCCAAGCACCAAACCAAACGCCAAGCCAAGCGACAAACCACGCGCCAAGACAAGCACCAAGCCAAGCGCCAAGCCAAGCGACAAACCACGCGCCAAGAAAAGCGCCAAGCCAAACGCCAAGCCAAGCGCCCAGCAAAGCGCTAAGCCACGCGCCAAGAAAAGCGCCAAACCATGCCCCAGGCCAAGCGGCAACCCAAGCGCCAAGCAACGCGCCAACAAAAGCGCCAAGCCAATCGCCAAGCCAAACACCAAGCCAACTGCCAAGCGAAAGGCACAGCCACGCGCCAAGAATAACGCCGAGCCACGCGCAAAGAAAGGCGCCAAGCCAAGCTCCAAGCCACGCGCCAAGGAAAGCGCCAAGCCAAGCGACAAGCGACGCGTTAAGTCACGCGCCAAGAAAAGCGCCAAGCCAAGCGCCGAGCCAAGCGCCAAGCCAAGCACCAAGTCACGCGCCAAGAAAAACGCAACGCAATGCCCCAAGACAAGCGACAAGCTACGCGCCAAGCCAAGCGCCAAGAAAGGCGCCAAGCCAAGCGCCAATCCACGCGCTAAGCCAAGCGCCAAGCAACGCGCCAAGGAGAGCGCCAAGCCAAGCGACAAGCCACGCGTTAAGCCACGCGCCAAGAAAATCGCCAAGCCAAGCGCTAAGCCAAGCGCCAAGCCAAGCGCCAAGCCAAGCGTTAAGCCAAGCGCCAAACCAAGCGCCAAGCCAAGCGCCAAGCCAAGCGCCAAGCCACGCGCCAAGCTACGCGCCAAGAAAAGCGCCAAGTTAAGCGACAAGCCACGCGCCAGGTTAAGCGCCAAGCCAAGTGCCAAGAACAGCGCTAAGCAAAGCCCCAGGCCAAGCACCAAACCAAACGCCAAGCCAAGCGACAAACCACGCGCCAAGACAAGCACCAAGCCAAGCGCCAAGCCAAGCGACAAACCACGCGCCAAGAAAAGCGCCAAGCCAAACGCCAAGCCAAGCGCCCAGCAAAGCGCTAAGCCACGCGCCAAGAAAAGCGCCAAACCATGCCCCAGGCCAAGCGGCAACCCAAGCGCCAAGCAACGCGCCAACAAAAGCGCCAAGCCAATCGCCAAGCCAAACACCAAGCCAACTGCCAAGCGAAAGGCACAGCCACGCGCCAAGAATAACGCCGAGCCACGCGCAAAGAAAGGCGCCAAGCCAAGCTCCAAGCCACGCGCCAAGAAAAGCGCCAAGCCAAGCGCCAAGCCAAGCGTCAAGCCAAGCACCAAGTCACGCGCCAAGAAAAACGCAACGCAATGCCCCAAGACAAGCGACAAGCTACGCGCCAAGCCACGCGCCAAGAAAGGCGCCAAGCCAAGCGCCAATCCACGCGCTAAGCCAAGCGCCAAGCAACGCGCCAAGGAGAGCGCCAAGCCAAGCGACAAGCCACGCGTTAAGCCACGCGCCAAGAAAATCGCCAAGCCAAGCGCTAAGCCAAGCGCCAAGCCAAGCGCCAAGCCAAGCGTTAATCCAAGCGCCAAACCAAGCGCCAAGCCAAGCGCCAAGCCAAGCGCCAAGCCACGCGCCAAGCTACGCGCCAAGAAAAGCGCCACGCCATGCGCCAAGCCAAGCGACAAACCACGCGCCAAGCCACGCGCCAAGAAAAGCGCCAAGCCAAGCGCCAAGAAGAGCGCCAAGCCAAGCGGCAAGCCAAGCGCCAAGCCACGCGCCAAGGAAAGCGCCAAGCCATGCGCCAAAACAAGCGACAAACCTCGCGCCAAGCTACGAGCCAAGAAAAGCGCCAAGCCAAACGCCAAGAAGAGCGCCAAGACAAGCGACAAGCCACGCGTTAAGCCACGCCCCAAGAAAAGCGCCAAGCTAGGCGCCAAGCCAAGCGCCAAGAAAAGCGCCACGCCATGCGCCAAGCCAATAGCCAAGCCAAGCGCCAAGCCACGCGTTAAGAAAGCGCCAAGCCAAGCGTCCAGCCAAGCGCCAAGCCACGCGCCAAGGACAGCAACACCCCATGCGCCAAGCCAAGCACCAAGCCAAGCGCCAATCCAAGCGCCAAGCCAAGCGCCAAGCCAAGCGGCAGGCCAAGCATTAAACCACGCGCTAAGAAAAGCCAAAGCTAAGCGCCAAGCCACACGCCAAGCCACGCGCCAAGCCAAGCACCAAGAAAAACGCCAACCCAAGCGCCAAGCCGAGCGCCCAGCCAAACGCCAAGCCACGCGCCAAGGAGAGCGTTAAGCCATGCGCCAACCCAAGCGCTAAGCCAAGCGCCAAGCCAAGCGTCCAGCCAAGCGCCAAACCACGCGAAAATAAGAGCGCCAAGCTATTCTCCAGGCCAAGCGCCAAGCCACGCGCCAACGAAAGCGCCAAGAAAAGCGCCAAGCCAAGCCCCAAACCAAGCGGCAACCATGCGCCAAGCAACGCGCCAACAAAAGCGCTAAGCCAATCGCCAAGCCAAACGCCAAGATAAGCGCTAAGTTAAACGCCCAGCCACGCGCCAAGAAAGGCGCCAGCCAAGCGCCAAGCCACGCTCCATGGAGACCGTCAAGCCAAGCGATAAGCCACGCGCCAAGAAAAGCGCCACGCCATTCCCCAATCCAAGCGCCAAGCCAAGCGCCAAGCCAAGCACCAAGCCAAGCGCCAAGCCACACGCCAGGAAAAGCGCCACGCCATGCGCCAAGCCAAGCAACAAGCCACGCGGCAAGCCAGGTGCCAAACCACGCTACAAAAAAGTCGCCAAGCCAAAAGCCAGGTTAAGCGCCAAGCCAATTGCCAAGCCAAGTGCCCAGCCAAGCGCCAAGCCACGCGCCAAGAAAAGCGCCAAATTCAGCGCCAAGCCAAGCGCCAATCCAAGTGCTAAACCACGGGCCAAGAAAGGCGCCAATGCAAGCGACAAGCCAAGCCCCAAGCCAAGCGGCAAGCCAGGTGCCAAACCACGCTACAAGAAAGCTGCCAAGCCAAGCGTCAGGTTAAGCGCCAAGCCAATTACCAAGCCAAGTGCCCAGCCAAGCGCCAAGCCACGCGCCAAAAAAAGCGCCAAGCCACGCGCCGAGAAATGCGCCAAGAAAGCGCCAAGCCAAGCGCCAAGCAAAGCGCCAAGCCAAGCGCCAAGCCAAGCGCCAAGCCAAGCGCCAAGCCACGCGCCAAGAAATGCGCCAAGAAAAGCGCTAAGCCAAGCGCCAAGCAAAGCGCCAAGCCAAGCGCCAAGCCAAGCGCCAAGCCAAGCGCCAAGAAAGGCGCCAAGCCAAGCGTCAAGCCAAGTGCTAAACCAAGCGATCAGCCAGCAAAGCGCCAAGCCACGCGCCTAGAAAAGTGCCAAGCCACGCGCCAAGCCAAGTGCAGAACCACCCGCCAAGGAAAGCGCCAAGCCAAGCGACAATCCAGGCGCCAAGAAAGCGCCAAGCCAAGCGCTAAGCCAAGCGCCAAGCCAAGCGCCAAGACAAGCGCCCAGACAAGCGCCAAGCCACGCGCTATGGAGAGCGCCAAGCCAAGCGCCAAGTCAAGCGCCAAGCCAGAGGCCAAGCCAAGCGCCAAGCCACGCGCCAAGCCAAGCGGCAAACCACGCGCCAAGCCACGCGCCAAGAAAGCGCCACAACAAGCGACAAGCCACGCGCGCAGAAAACGCCAAGCCAAGCGTTCAGCCAACTGCCAAGCCACGCGCCAAGGACAGCGCTAAGCCACGCGCCAAGCCACGCGCCAAGCCACGCCTCAAGAAAAGCGCCAAGCCAATCGCCAAGCCAAGCGCCAAGCCAAGCGCCAAGCCAAACGCCCAGCCAATCGTAAAGCCACGCGCCAAGAAGAACGCCAAGCTATTCTCCAGGGCAAGCGCCAAGCCAAGCGCCAAGCCAAGTGCCAAGCCACGCGCCAAGAAAAGCGCAAATCCAAGCGACAAGCCACGTGCCAAGAAAAGCGTCAAGCCAAGCGTCAAGTCAAGCGCTAAGCCAAGCGACAACCCATGCGCCAAGCAACGCGCCAACAAAAGGGCCAAGCCAATCGCCAAGCCAATCGCCAAGCCAAACGCCAAGCCAAGCGCTAAGCCAAACGCCCAGCCACGCGCCAAGAATAGCGCCGGGCCACGCGCCAAGAAAGGCGCCAAGCCAAGCACCAAGCCAAGCGCCAAGCCACGCGTTAAGCCACGCGCAAAGAAAAGCGCCAAGCCAAACGCCAAGCCAAGCGCCAAGCCAAGCACCAAGCCAAGCGCCAAGCCACACGCCAAGAAAAGCGCCACGCCATGCGCCAAGCTAAGCAACAAGCCACGCGCTAAGGAAAACGTCAAGCCAAGCGCCAAGCCAAGCGCCAAGCCAAGCGCCAATCCAAGCGCCAAGAAAATTGATACGCCATGCGCCAAGCCAAGCGACAAACCACGCGCTAAGAAAAACGCCAAGCCAAGCGCCAAGCCACGCGCCAAGAAAAGCGCCACCCTATGCACCAAGGAGAGCGCCAAGCCAAGCGACAAGACACGCGCTAAGCTACGCGCCAAGAAAAGCGTTAAGCCAAGCGCCAAGCCACGAGCCAAGGAAAGCGCCAGGCCAAGCGCCAAGCCACGCGCCAAGCTACGCGCCAAGAAAGGCGCCACGCCATGCGCCAAGCCAAGCGACAAGCCACGCGCCAAGTTACGCGCCAAGAAAAGCGCCAAGCCAAGCGCCAAGAAGAGCGCCAAGCCAAGCGGCAAGCCAATCGCCAAGTTACGCGCCAAGAAAAGCGCCAAGCCAAGCGCCAAGAAGAGCGCCAAGCCAAGCGGGAAGCCAAGCGCCAAGCCACGCGCCAAGGAAAGCGCCAAGCCAAGCGCCAAACCAAGCGACAAACCACGCGCCAAGCTACGAGCCAAGAAAAGCGCCACGCCATGCGCCAAGCCAAGCGACAAGCCACGCGCCAGGCCACGCGCCAAGAAAAGCGCCAAGCCAAACGCCAAGAAAAGCGCCAAGCCAAGCGACAACCCGCGCGTTAAGCCACGCGCCAAGAAAAGCGCCAAGCTAGGCGCCAAGCCAAGCACCAAGCCAAGCGCCAAGCCACGCACCAAGAAAAGCCCCACGCCATGCTCCAAGCCAAGGAACAAGCCACGCGCTAAGCTACGGGGCAAGAAAAGCGTTAAGCCAAGCGGCAAGCCAAGCGCCAAGCCACGCGCCAAAGAGAGCGCCAAGTTAAGCGACAAGCCACGCGCCAAGTTAAGCGGCAAGCCAAGTGCCAAGCCACACGCAAAAAAAAACGCCAAGCCAAGCGACAAACCACGCGCCAAGAAAAGCGCCAAGCCAAACGCCAAGCCAAGCGCCCAGCAAAGCGCTAAGCCACGCGCCAAGAAAAGCGCCAAGCCATGCCCCAGGCCAAGCGGCAACCCAAGCGCCAAGCAACGCGCCAACAAAAGCGCCAAGCCAATCGCCAAGCCAAACACCAAGCCAACTGCCAAGCGAAAGGCACAGCCACGCGCCAAGAATAACGCCGAGCCACGCGCAAAGAAAGGCGCCAAGCCAAGCTCCAAGCCACGCGCCAAGGAAAGCGCCAAGCCAAGTGACAAGCGACGCGTTAAGTCACGCGCCAAGAAAAGCGCCAAGCCAAGCGCCAAGCCAAGCGCCAAGCCAAGCACCAAGTCACGCGCCAAGAAAAACGCAACGCAATGCCCCAAGACAAGCGACAAGCTACGCGCCAAGCCACGCGCCAAGAAAGGCGCCAAGCCAAGCGCCAATCCACGCGCTAAGCCAAGCGCCAAGCAACGCGCCAAGAAGAGCGCCAAGCCAAGCGACAAGCCACGCGTTAAGCCACGCGCCAAGAAAATCGCCAAGCCAAGCGCTAAGCCAAGCGCCAAGCCAAGCGCCAAGCCAAGCGTTAAGCCAAGCGCCAAACCAAGCGCCAAGCCAAGCGCCAAGCCAAGCGCCAAGCCACGCGCCAAGCTACGCGCCAAGAAAAGCGCCACGCCATGCGCCAAGCCAAGCGACAAACCACGCGCCAAGCCACGCGCCAAGAAAAGCGCCAAGCCAAGCGCCAAGAAGAGCGCCAAGCCAAGCGGCAAGCCAATCGCCAAGCCACGCGCCAAGGAAAGCGCCAAGCCAAGCGCCAAAACAAGCGACAAACCTCGCGCCAAGCTACGAGCCAAGAAAAGCGCCAAGCCAAACGCCAAGCCAAGCGCCAAGCCAAGCGCCAAGCCAAGCGCCAAGCCAAGCGCCAAGCCAAGCGCCAAGCCAAGCGCCAAGCCAAGCGGCAAGCCAAGTGCAAAGCCAAGCTCCAAGAAAGGCGACAAGAAATGCGCCAAGAAAAGCGTCAAGCCAAGCGCCAAGCCAAGCGGCAAGCCAGGTGCCAAACCACGCTACAAAAAAGTCGCCAAGCCAAAAGCCAGGTTAAGCGTCAAGCCAATTGCCAAGCCAAGTGCCCAGCCAAGCGCCAAGCCACGCGCCAAGAAAAGCGCCAAACACAGCGCCAAGCCAAGCGCCAATCCAAGTGCTAAACCACGGGCCAAGAAAGGCGCCAATCCAAGCGCCAAGCCAAGCGCCAAGCCAAGCGGCAAGCCAGGTGCCAAACCACGCTACAAGAAAGCTGCCAAGCCAAGCGTCAGGTTAAGCGCCAAGCCAATTACCAAGCCAAGTGCCCAGCCAAGCGCCAAGCCACGCGCCAAAAAAAGCGCCAAGCCACGCGCCGAGAAATGCGCCAAGAAAGCGCCAAGCCAAGCGCCAAGCAAAGCGCCAAGCCAAGCGCCAAGCCAAGCGCCAAGCCAAGCGCCAAGCCACGCGCCAAGAAATGCGCCAAGAAAAGCGCTAAGCCAAGCGCCAAGCAAAGCGCCAAGCCAAGCGCCAAGCCAAGCGCCAAGCCAAGCGCCAAGAAAGGCGCCAAGCCAAGCGTCAAGCCAAGTGCTAAACCAAGCGATCAGCCAGCAAAGCGCCAAGCCACGCGCCTAGAAAAGTGCCAAGCCACGCGCCAAGCCAAGTGCAGAACCACCCGCCAAGGAAAGCGCCAAGCCAAGCGACAAGCCAGGCGCCAAGAAAGCGCCAAGCCAAGCGCTAAGCCAAGCGCCAAGCCAAGCGCCAAGACAAGCGCCCAGACAAGCGCCAAGCCACGCGCTATGGAGAGCGCCAAGCCAAGCGCCAAGTCAAGCGCCAAGCCAGAGGCCAAGCCAAGCGCCAAGCCACGCGCCAAGCCAAGCGGCAAACCACGCGCCAAGCCACGCGCCAAGAAAGCGCCACAACAAGCGACAAGCCACGCGCGCAGAAAACGCCAAGCCAAGCTTTCAGCCAACTGCCAAGCCACGCGCCAAGAACAGCGCTAAGCCACGCGCCAAGCCACGCCTCAAGAAAAGCGCCAAGCCAAGCGCCAAGCCAAGCGCCAAGCCAAACGCCCAGCCAATCGTAAAGCCACGCGCCAAGAAGAACGCCAAGCTATTCTCCAGGGCAAGCGTCAAGCCAAGTGCCAAGCCACGCGCCAAGAAAAGCGCAAATCCAAGCGACAAGCCACGTGCCAAGAAAAGCGTCAAGCCAAGCGACAAGTCAAGCGCTAAGCCAAGCGGCAACCCATGCGCCAAGCAACGCGCCAACAAAAGGGCCAAGCCAATCGCCAAGCCAATCGCCAAGCCAAACGCCAAGCCAAGCGCTAAGCCAAACGCCCAGCCACGCACCAAGAATAGCGCCGGGCCACGCTCCAAGAAAGGCGCCAAGCCAAGCACCAAGCCAAGCGCCAAGCCACGCGTTAAGCCACGCGCAAAGAAAAGCGCCAAGCCAAACGCCAAGCCAAGCGCCAAGCCAAGCACCAAGCCAAGCGCCAAGCCACACGCCAAGAAAAGCGCCACGCCATGCGCCAAGCTAAGCAACAAGCCACGCGCTAAGGAAAACGTCAAGCCAAGCGCCAAGCCAAACGCCAAGCCAAGCGCCAATCCAAGCGCCAAGAAAATTGATACGCCATGCGCCAAGCCAAGCGACAAACCACGCGCTAAGAAAAACGCCAAGCCAAGCGCCAAGCCACGCGCCAAGAAAAGCGCCACCCTATGGACCAAGGAGAGCGCCAAGCCAAGCGACAAGACACGCGCTAAGCTACGCGCCAAGAAAAGCGTTAAGCCAAGCGCCAAGCCACGAGCCAAGGAAAGCGCCAGGCCAAGCGCCAAGCCACGCGCCAAGCTACGCGCCAAGAAAGGCGCCACGCCATGCGCCAAGCCAAGCGACAAGCCACGCGCCAAGTTACGCGCCAAGAAAAGCGCCAAGCCAAGCGCCAAGGAAAGCGCCAAGCCAAGCGCCAAACCAAGCGACAAACCACGCGCCAAGCTACGAGCCAAGAAAAGCGCCACGCCATGCGCCAAGCCAAGCGACAAGCCACGCGCCAGGCCACGCGCCAAGAAAAGCGCCAAGCCAAACGCCAAGAAGAGCGCCAAGTCAAGCGACAACCCGCGCGTTAAGCCACGCGCCAAGAAAAGCGCCAAGCTAGGCGCCAAGCCAAGCACCAAGCCAAGCGCCAAGCCACGCACCAAGAAAAGCCCCACGCCATGCTCCAAGCCAAGGAACAAGCCACGCGCTAAGCTACGGGGCAAGAAAAGCGTTAAGCCAAGCGGCAAGCCAAGCGCCAAGCCACGCGCCAAAGAGAGCGCCAAGTTAAGCGACAAGCCACGCGCCAAGTTAAGCGGCAAGCCAAGTGCCAAGCCACACGCAAAAAAAAACGCCAAGCCAAGCGACAAACCACGCGCCAAGAAAAGCGCCAAGCCAAACGCCAAGCCAAACGCCCAGCAAAGCGCTAAGCCACGCGCCAAGAAAAGCGCCAAGCCATGCCCCAGGCCAAGCGGCAACCCAAGCGCCAAGCAACGCGCCAACAAAAGCGCCAAGCCAATCGCCAAGCCAAACACCAAGCCAACTGCCAAGCGAAAGGCACAGCCACGCGCCAAGAATAACGCCGAGCCACGCGCAAAGAAAGGCGCCAAGCCAAGCTCCAAGCCACGCGCCAAGGAAAGCGCCAAGCCAAGTGACAAGCGACGCGTTAAGTCACGCGCCAAGAAAAGCGCCAAGCCAAGCGCCAAGCCAAGCGCCAAGCCAAGCACCAAGTCACGCGCCAAGAAAAACGCAACGCAATGCCCCAAGACAAGCGATAAGCTACGCGCCAAGCCACGCGCCAAGAAAGGCGCCAAGCCAAGCGCCAATCCACGCGCTAAGCCAAGCGCCAAGCAACGCGCCAAGAAGAGCGCCAAGCCAAGCGACAAGCCACGCGTTAAGCCACGCGCCAAGAAAATCGCCAAGCCAAGCGCTAAGCCAAGCGCCAAGCCAAGCGCCAAGCCAAGCGTTAAGCCAAGCGCCAAACCAAGCGCCAAGCCAAGCGCCAAGCCAAGCGCCAAGCCACGCGCCAAGCTACGCGCCAAGAAAAGCGCCACGCCATGCGCCAAGCCAAGCGACAAACCACGCGCCAAGCCACGCGCCAAGAAAAGCGCCAAGCCAAGCGCCAAGAAGAGCGCCAAGCCAAGCGGCAAGCCAATCGCCAAGCCACGCGCCAAGGAAAGCGCCAAGCCAAGCGCCAAAACAAGCGACAAACCTCGCGCCAAGCTACGAGCCAAGAAAAGCGCCAAGCCAAACGCCAAGAAGAGCGCCAAGACAAGCGACAAGCCACGCGTTAAGCCACGCGCCAAGAAAAGCGCCAAGCTAGGCGCCAAGCCAAGCGCCAAGCCAAGCGCCAAGCCACGCGCCAAGAAAAGCGCCACGCCATGCGCCAAGCCAATAGCCAAGCCAAGCGCCAAGCCACGCGTTAAGAAAGCGCCAAGCCAAGCGTCCAGCCAAGCGCCAAGCCACGCGCCAAGGACAGCAACACCCCATGCGCCAAGCCAAGCACCAAGCCAAGCGCCAATCCAAGCGCCAAGCCAAGCGCCAAGCCAAGCGGCAGGCCAAGCATTAAGCCACGCGCTAAGAAAAGCCAAAGCTAAGCGCCAAGCCACACGCCAAGCCACGCGCCAAGCCAAGCGCCAAGAAAAACGCCAACCCAAGCGCCAAGCCGAGCGCCCAGCCAAGCGCCAAGCCACGCGCCAAGGAGAGCGTTAAGCCATGCGCTAAGCCAAGCGCTAAGCCAAGCGCCAAGCCAAGCGTCCAGCCAAGCGCCAAACCACGCGAAAAGAAGAGCGCCAAGCTATTCTCCAGGCCAAGCGCCAAACCAAGCGGCAACCATGCGCCAAGCAACGCGCCAACAAAAGCGCCAAGCCAATCGCCAAGCCAAACGCCAAGCCAAGCGCTAAGTTAAACGCCCAGCCACGCGCCAAGAAAGGCGCCAAGCCAAGCGCCAAGCCACGCTCCAGGGAGACCGCCAAGCCAAGCGATAAGCCACGCGCCAAGAAAAGCGCCACGCCATTCCCCAATCCAAGCGCCAAGCCAAGCGCCAAGCCAAGCTACAAGCCACGCGCCAAGGAGAGCGCCAAGCCATGCGCCAAGCCAAGCACCATGCCACGTGCCAAAAACAGCGTCACGCCATGCGCCAAGCCAAGCGACAAGCCACGCGCTAAAAAAAGCGCCAAGCCAAGCGCCAAGCCAAGCGCTAAGCCAAGCGCCAAGCCACGCGACAAGAAAAGCGCCACGCCATGCGCCAAGCCAAGCGACAAGCCACGCGCAAAAAAAAGCGCCAAGCCAAGCGCCAAGCCACGCGCTAAGCCACGTGCCAAAAAAAGCGCCACGCCATGCGCCAAGCCAAGCGACAAACCACGCGCAAAGAAGTGCGCCAAGCCAAGCGCCAAGCCACGCGACAAAAAAAGCGCCACGCCATGCGCCAAGCCAAGCGACAAGCCACGCGCAAAAAAAAGCGCCAAGCCAAGCGCCAAGCCAAGCGCCAAGCCACGCGCCAAGCCACGTGCCAAAAAAAGCGCCACGCCATGCGCCAAGCCAAGCGACAAACCACGCGCAAAGAAAAGCGCCAAGCCAAGCGCTTAGCCTAGCGCCAAGCCAAACGCCAAGGAGAGCGCCAAGCCAAGCGACAAGCCGCGCGTTAACTTACGCGCCAAGAAAAACGCCAAGCTAAGCGCCAAGCCAAGCGCCAAGCCAAGCGCCAAACCACGTGCCAAAAAAAGCGCCACGCCATGCGCCAAGCCAAGCGACAAACCACGCGCAAAGAAAAGCGCCAAGCCAAGCGCCAAGCAACGCGCCAAAGAGAGCGCCAAGCCATGCGCCAAGCCAAGCGCCTTGCTAAGCATAAAACCAAGTGCCAAGCTACGCGCCAAAAAAAGCGTCAAGCCAAGCGCTTAGCCAAGCGCCAAGCCAAACGCCAAGGAGAGCGCCAAGCCATGCGCCAAGACGAGCGCCAAGCCACGCGCCAAGAAAGGCGCCAAGAAAAGCGCCAAGCCAAACGCCTAGGAGAGCGCCAAGCCATGCCCCAAAACGAGCGCCAAGCCACGCACCAAGAAAGGCGCCAAGAAAAGCGCCAAGCCAGGCGCCAGGCCAAGCACCAAACCAAGCGGCAAGCCAAGTGCCAAACCACGCGCCAAGAAAAGCGTAAAGCCAAGCGCCAAGCCAAGGGCCATGTTAAGCGCCAAGCCAAGTGCCAAGAACAGCGCTAAGCGAAGCGCCAGGCCAAGCACCAAACCAAACGCCAAGGAGAGCGTAAAGCCATGCGCCAAGACGAGCGCCAAGCCACGCGCCAAGAAAGGCGCCAAGAAAAGCGCCAAGCCAAGCGCCAGGCCAAGCACCAAACCAAGCGGCAAGCCAAGTGCCTAACCACGCGCCAAGAAAAGCGCCAAGCCAAGCGCCAGGCCAAGCACCAAGCCAAGCGGCAAGCCAAGTGCCAAACCACGCGCCAAGAAAAGCGCCAAGCCAAGCGCCAAGCCAAATGCCAAGCCAAGCGCCAAACCACGCGCCAAGAAAAGCGTCAAGCCAAGCGCCAAGCCAAGCGGCAAGCCAAGTGCAAAGCCAAGCTCCAAGAAAGGCGCCAAGAAATGCGCCAAGAGAAGCGTCAAGCCAAGCGCCAAGCCAAGCGCCAAGCCAAGCGCCAAGCCAAGCGGCAAGCCAGGTGCCAAACCACGCTACAAGAAAGCCGCCAAGCCAAAAGCCAGGTTAAGCGCCAAGCCAATTGCCAAGCCAAGTGCCCAGCCAAGCGCCAAGCCACGCGCCAAGGAAGGCGCCAATCCAAGCGCCAGGCCAAGCGCCAAGTCAAGCGGCAAGCCAGGTGCCAAACCACGCTACAAGAAAGCTGCCAAGCCAAGCGTCAGGTTAAGCGCCAAGCCAGTTACCAAGCCAAGTGCCCAGCCAAGCGCCAAGCCACGCGCCAAAAAATGCGCCAAGAAAAGCGCCAAGCCAAGCGCCAAGCAAAGCGCCAAGCCAAGCGCCAAGCCAAGCGCCAAGCCAAGCGCCAAGCCAAGCAGCAAGCCAAGCGCCAAGCCACGCGCCAAGAAATGCGCCAAGAAAAGCGCCAAGCCAAGCGCCAAGCAAAGCGCCAAGCCAAGCGCCAAGACAAGCGCCAAACCAAGCGCCAAGAAAGGCGGCAAGCCAAGCGTCAATCCAAGCGCTAAACCAAGCGCCCAGCCAGCAAAGCGCCAAGCCACGCGCCTAGAAAAGTGCCAAGCCACGCGCCAGCCAAGTGCAGAACCACCCGCCAAGGAAAGCGCCAAGCCAAGCGACAAGCCAGGCGCCAAAAAAGCGCCAAGCCAAGCGCTAAGCCAAGCGCCAAGCCAAGCGCCAAGCCAAGCGCCCAGACAAGCGCCAAGCCACGCGCTATGGAGAGCGCCCAGCCAAGCGCCAAGCCAAGCGCCAAGCCACGCGCTAAGAAAGCGCCAAGCCAAGCGACAAGCCACGCGCGCAGAAAACGCCAAGCCAAGCGTTCAGTCAAGCGCCAAGCCACGCGCCAAGGAAAGCGATAAGCCATGCGTCAAGCTAAGCACCAAGCCAAGCGCCAAGCCAATCGGCAAACCACGCGCCAACCCACGCGCCAAGAAAGCGCCACGCCAAGCGACAAGCCACGCGCGCAGAAAACGCCAAGCCAAGCATTCAGCCAAGCGCCAAGCTACGCGCCAAGGACAGCGCTAAGCCACGCGCCAAGCCACGCCTCAAGAAAAGCGCCAAGCCAAGCGCCAAGCCAAGCGCCAAGCCACGCGCCCAGCTAAGCGTAAAGCCACGCGCCAAGAAGAACGCCAAGCTATTCTCCAGGGCAAGCGCCAAGCCAAGCGCCAAGCCAAGTGCCAAGCCACACGCCAAGAAAAGCGCAAATCCAAGCGACAAGCCACGTGCTAAGAAAAGCGTCAAGCCAAGCGTCAAGCCAAGCGCTAAGCCAAGCGGCAACCCATGCGCCAATCAACGCGCCAACAAAAGCGTCAAGCCAAACGCCAAGCCAAGCGCCAAGCCAAAGACCCAGCCACGAGCCAAGAATGGCGCTGAGCCACGCGCCAAGAAAGGCGCCAAGCCAAGCGCCAAGCCACGCGCCAAGAAAAGCGCCACGCCATGCGCCAAGCCAAGCGACAAGTCACGCGCAAAAAAAAGCGCCAAGCCAAGCGCCAAGCCAAGCGCCAAGCCACGCGCCAAGTCACGTGCCAAAAAAAGCGCTACGCCATGCGCCAAGCCAAGCGACAAACCACGCGCAAAGAAAAGCGCCAAGCCAAGCGCCAAGCCACGCGCCAAGAATGGCGCCGAGCCACGCGCCAAGAAAGGCGCCAAGCCAAGCTCCAAGCCACGCGCCAAGGAGAGCGCCAAGCCAAGCGACAAGCCACGCGTTAAGTCACATGCCAAGAAAAACGCCAAGCCAAGCGCCAAGCCAAGCGCCAGGCCAAGCGCCAAGCCAAGCGCTAAGCCATGCGCCAAAAAAAGCGCCACGCCATGCGCCAAGCCAAGCGACAAGCCACGCGCCAAGAAGAGCGCCAAGCCATGCGCCAAGCCAAGCGCCATGCCACGTGCCAAAAAAAGCGTCACGCCATGCGCCAAGCCACGTGACAAGCCACGCGCTAAGGAAAGCGCCAAGCCAAGCGCCAAGCCAAGCGCTAAGCCAAGCGCCAAGCCACGCGACAAGAAAAGCGCCACGCCATGCGCCAAGCCAAGTGACAAGCCACGCGCTAAGGAAAGCGCCAAGCCAAGCGCCAAGCCAAGCGCTAAGCCAAGCGCCAAGCCACGCGACAAGAAAAGCGTCACGCCATGCGCCAAGCCAAGTGACAAGCCACGCGACAAGAAAAGCGCCAAGCCAAGCGCCAAGCCAAGCGCCAAGTTAAGCGCCAAGCCAAGTGCCAAGTTAAGCGCCAAGCCAAGTGCCAAGGACAGCGCTAAGCGAAGCGCCAGGCCAAGCACCAAACCAAACGCCAAGAAAAGCGCTAAGCCAAGCGCCAAGCCAAGCGCCAGGCCAAGCACCAAGCCAAGCGGCAAGCCAAGTGCTAAACCACGCGCCAAGAAAAGCGCCAAGCCAAGCGCCAAGCCAAGCGCCAAGCCAAGCGCCAAGCCAAGCGCCAAGCCAAGCGCCAAGCCAAGCGGCAAGCCAAGTGCAAAGCCAAGCTCCAAGAAAGGCGCCAAGAAGTGCGCCAAGAAAAGCGTCAAGCCAAGCGCCAAGCCAAGCGGCAAGCCAGGTGCCAAACCACGCTACAAAAAGGTTGCCAAGCCAAAAGCCAGGTTAAGCGCCAAGCCAATTGCCAAGCCAAGTGCCCAGCCAAGCGCCAAGCCACGCGCCAAGAAAAGCGCCAAGCCACGCGCCGAGAAATGCGCCAAGAAAGCGCCAAGCCAAGCGCCAAGCAAAGCGCCAAGCCAAGCGCCATGTTTAATCTTGTCTTTAACAGATTAACCAGATATAAATTTATAATTATTCATTTAAATTTTACGAAACATTCTAAAAGTTAAAAGCCACCAAAAACGCAATATTGCATTATGCAAGCGCGGCGACCTACTCACAGTCAAGTTTAAACACCTCGCAGTCGCCGCTCAGCATTTTTACACGGCTTCGCGTACACAATTACGCAAGGCCGTGACAAGGTTTAAATGCCTACAATCGCAGCTCAGCATAAAAGACGCTCGAGTTCGAATTTGTTACAAGCACCAACAAGGAACGAGCAAGCATCAGCCATCTCGCTTCCTCAAGTTAAAATCCCCATATACGAGGGAAATTATGAGGAATGGGCCACTTTTAAGGACCTATTCACCAAATTAGTAGATGACAACCAAAACATGGATGATGTCATCAAAATGCAGTATTTAAAAACGCATGTCAAGGGAGAGCCCAGCCGACTAATCCAGCATCTCGCAGTGACTCAAGCCAACTACAACACCGCTTGGAATTTGCTGCAACAAAGGTATCAAAATAATCGCCTTATTCTAACCAAATTGCTAGACACCATCTTCGATCAGCCGGTCCTCTCCAAGGAATCAGCCCAAGGGTTGAAAAGATTGCATGACTCCACTAAGGAATGTGTGGAAGCAATCAAAAATTTGGGCATTTCCACCGACAGCTGGGGTCCGTGGATTAACCGAGTTATTACTCGAAAATGGGATCCTGAAACTAACAAATTATATGAGCAATCGCTTCAGTGCCCAAATGAAGTTCAGGATCACCAAACTCTAATGGCCTTCTTACAAATGCGGTTCCAATCCTTGGAATCCATTGATGGAGCTCGAAAACCAACTCAGGACAAGCCACAGAAAAATTACGCTGCCGGATATCTCAACTGCAAGATGTGCAATGGGGACCATTACATCGATAACTGTGGTCAATTCCAGAGGCTCTCCACCCACGAAAAGCAAGAAGTGGTAAGAACCTACCGATTGTGCTTTCGATGTTTGCGACACGATTCTAATATACAATGTCGTTCGTATTATAACTGCAAAATCTGCCGCTTTCCACACCATACTCTGCTTCACAAGGCACAGCCGCCATCAAAGCCGATACCTGCTCCGAAGATGAAGACGTTTTCTCACGCAGCAGCCATGCAGACCTCCAACGCTCCAGAGAAAAAGCCAAAACCCACAATCATTGCCGCCAACCTAGGCGCAAAGAAGAGCCAAGTGCTACTGGCCACAGCAACGGTTCAAGTTAAGGCAGCATCCGGGATGACTCATCTCTTGAGGGTCTTGATAGATCCAGGGTCTCAAGGTTCCTTCATCACCGAAGCCGCAGCCGAATTATTAGCGTTACCCAGGACCAAGGTTCGAGCAGAAATCTCCGGAATTGGGAACAGCGAAACAAAAGTCGCAAAATGGAAAATCACAGGTTTGATTACGCCAAGATTTCCAAGTAAATTTTCCTTACCTGTTACTTTACTGGTACTTCCCAAACTTACAAAAACCATGCCTTCATCACCCATTCCGAACATAAAAATGGATGCCTGGAAACATGTCTTCATCGCCGATCCAACCTTCAACCGACCTGGCCCCATAGATATACTTCTAGGCGCTGAAGAATATTCCCAAATAATTCTCGAAGGAATCAAGAAATCCAAAGATGGCATCCTAGGACAGGACAATTTTTGGAGTCAACGATGAAGTCTATCAAGATATAGACAGGCTAGACAAGAATCAACAGGAACTAATAAAAATGGACAGTCAACAATCCAAATTCTTGCTATCAGCACTTTCCAGGTTTAATGAAACCGAAGAACGAATCGACAAGAAGCTGGAACATTTCCAAGAAAAATTAAACCAAGGAATCCGGGCCATTAACAACATGGACAAATGGTATAAAGCAACCGACTCCAACCGACTAAATATTCACATCATCAGTGTGTACCAAGTCGCCACAAATGTAATTAGTGAACTGTGCAACTACCATATTCACATATTAAACGTTCACTTTCAGCAAGGTAATCTGTACGAGCTAATAACACCTGCTCAAATTAAACAGATCCTCGCTAATGCAACCAGTAAACTTTCACCAAATTTGGAGATATTACCAACGCCAATTCTAAAGGTCGACATTGGGCATGACGACATCTACATCAACGTCCAAGGGTATTTCATCATAGTGGAAAAAACGGAATACTCCTTAATTAAAGTGACACCAATTCCTCTCCAAATCAGCAATGGATCCTACTGGATGATCGATGTGCCGAAAGGAATCTTCGCTGTGGATTACAACCTACAAATGTACTTCCACGAAACAGATGAAGAATTCAAAGAAGAGCTACAAATTTCTCCCACTACCTATGTTTGCAGTCCAACGGTAGTTAAAGGAATTGAAAACAACCCAAACTGCATCATTGACGATATATATCACCGAGTAGAAACCAGTCAATGTCTCCTACGAAGACATCGCATCCAGTCCATTATTTGGAAACAATTGTACATGGAAAACACCTGGCTATTTGTAGTCAGTAAACCAACCCGCATAGCAATCACTTGTAGTGGAAACAGGGAAGAAGTCACCGTCAACACTACAGGTGTCATTCAAATTTCATCGGATTGCATCATCCAAACTGCGAGGAATACATTAACCCCAAGGCACAACAGAAAATACAAGATCCTGGCTGGATACTCCAAGGCTATCAGTATCAATATTACCAACCCAATCACAACAAACTCATTTTCAGAAATCGCAGAGGAACCTGTACTAACTCAGTCAGACCACTTCGAAGACCTACAAGCATCGCAGTTAGATTTCCAGGAGCATATAAAAAACTTCACCTGGAAAGCCATCCGACATCATTCTCACCTGTCTATTGGGGTCACAGGCAGCCTTTTGGGAACCGCTGCCCTACTAGGAGCTATCTACTACATTCGGCAACGAATAACACGAAGGAAGCCACCACCCGCACAACCCCAGGCAGAAGAATATCCTCTCAAAACGCTCAATCTCGAAGAAACAATATAATTTATCGGTTTGCTTTTTTGTGGCTTAAAATTGGCAATATGTTTAATCTTGTCTTTAACAGATTAACCAGATATAAATTTATAATTATTCATTTAAATTTTACGAAACATTCTAAAAGTTAAAAGCCACCAAAAACGCAATATTGCATTATGCAAGCGCGGCGACCTACTCACAGTCAAGTTTAAACACCTCGCAGTCGCCGCTCAGCATTTTTACACGGCTTCGCGTACACAATTACGCAAGGCCGTGACAAGGTTTAAATGCCTACAATCGCAGCTCA
This sequence comes from Agriotes lineatus, assembly GCA_940337035.1. Classification (NCBI taxonomy): domain Eukaryota; kingdom Metazoa; phylum Arthropoda; class Insecta; order Coleoptera; family Elateridae; genus Agriotes; species Agriotes lineatus. The sequence goes on along the minus strand of CALNHX010005373.1, from coordinate 52,203 downwards.
GCATAAAAGACGCTCGAGTTCATGGAGTCCATATCATATCACGGAAGCAAAACCGCTGAGTATTGTTTTGCAATACTAATAAATTAACCTACTGAATATAATACATTGGACCTGTTATTAGAAATGAACTTTGTATATTACTATGATCTAAGCAAATTTGTTTGTATATATAGAACAATTATTTTTGTAATAAACCAGTCTGCATTTACTTGTTAGATTCACTTACTGCGTCGCTGTGGGTCCAAGCCTATAAATAATTAAGGGATGTGAGGCTGCATCTCACACAGTGACGACTTATCATCCCGTTAAGTGGCATGACTAAGCTGTCTTAAAGCGGAAACTGCTGTCTCAGTTCTGCGCTTAACATAAGGGATGGAACCAGCAAAATAACGTAACGGACGCCTGATTTCCACAGCCTCCAGGCGAATCTGTTCAAATATTGACTTTATTATAACTTCGCAGCTTTCTCTCTGCTGAACGATTGATCGTAAAAAAACTACAAGTACTTAATGTGTAGGAAATTTTATCCTCTTTTATTTCATATAAGTTTAACACTTACAAAATAGATTGTTTCCGTGTGACTTTAGAAAAAGTAAAAATTTTGTTTTTTGCACGGTTTTTTCTCTGAAAAACTTGTTTCCGGGTAACAGTTAAGTTGGAAAACCTAATAGTCGTGTACAGGGACGTAAACTACAGATACAAAAAAAATATCAAAGCTCTACCAAAACGTTTAGCTATTTTATAAATATTGACTTTATTATAACTTCGCAGCTTTCTCTCTGCTGAACGATTGATCGTAAAAAAACTACAAGTACTTAATGTGTAGGAAATTTTATCCTCTTCTATTTGATATAATTTTAACACTTACAAAATAGATTGTTTCCTTGTGACTTTAGAAAAAGTAAAAATTTTGTTTTTTGCACAGTTTTTCCTCTGAAAAACGTGTTTCCGGGTAACAGTTAAGTTGGAAAATCTAATACTCGTGTACAGGGACGTAAACTACGCATACAAAATAAATATTAAAGCTCTACCAAAACGTTTAGCTATTTTATAAATATTGACTTTATTATAACTTCGCAGCTTTCTCTCTGCTGAACGATTGATCGTAAAAAAACTACAAGTACTTAATGTGTAGGAAATTTTATCCTCTTCTATTTCATATAAGTTTAACACTTACAAAATAGATTGTTTCCGTGTGACTTTAGAAAAAGTAAAAATTTTGTTTTTTGCACAGTTTTTCCTCTGAAAAACTTGTTTCCGGGTAACAGTTAAGTTGGAAAACCTAATAATCGTGTACAGGGACGTAAACTACAGATACAAAAAAAATATCAAAGCTCTACCAAAACGTTTAGCTATTTTATAAATATTGACTTTATTATAACTTCGCAGCTTTCTCTCTGCTGAACGATTGATCGTAAAAAAACTACAAGTACTTAATGTGTAGGAAATTTTATCCTCTTCTATTTCATATAATTTTAACACTTACAAAATAGATTGTTTCCTTGTGCCTTTAGAAAAAGTAAAAATTTTGTTTTTTGCACAGTTTTTTCTCTGAAAAACGTGTTTTCGGGTAACAGTTAAGTTGGAAAATCTAATACTCGTGTACAGGGACGTAAACTACGCATACAAAAAAAATATCAAAGCTCTACCAAAACGTTTAGCTATTTTATAAATATTGACTTTATTATAACTTCGCAGCTTTCTCTCGGCTGAACGATTGATCGTAAAAAAACTACAAGTACTTAATGTGTAGGAAATTTTATCCTCTTCTATTTCATATAAGTTTAACACTTACAAAATAGATTGTTTCCGTGTGACTTTTGAAAAAGTAAAAATTTTGTTTTTTGCACAGTTTTTCTTGTGAAAAACGTGTTTTTGGTCAATACTTAATTTCGAAAACCTAATAGTCGTGTACAGGGACGTAAAGTACGCATACAAAAAAAATATCAAAGCTCTACCAAAACGTAAAAGCTTATAATACATCTAACCAAGTTCAATGATCTAATCGAAATTTCCAATTGTACTAATGATACATAATAGTAACATTTTTTCTCACTGGCTTATTATTAGAGAAAAAATCTAATAAAAGCTGTAGGTAAACTATTAAGCCTTGACAATATGGTTTCACGCTTATTAGTAGGATATGTCAGCTCTCAAACATTTTTTAAAGTGAATTTGAAGCCTTTCAACTGATAGGTATTATTGGTAAATAAAAACTGTATTTTATCATTATAGGGACCACAAAATTCTAAGAAATAATCTAATTTAAAAAACGAAAACCTTAAACTTTTAATAAATTTGAAAGCAAGTACCGATTTAGTACAAAGGCAATTTCATATCCATATGTCAAGTTGAGTTTCGGAGACGATCATACTTCGCTTTCAATTATCTAACTACCATACTGCTAAAATAATTCCTCAAGTCAACAGTGTTTTACTAAAGTACGACTAAGGATCTCGTCCTCATCAGTAGTAGGGATACCTCACTTCTGGGCCACTTCAAGGTCACCGATTAGACTCTGACAGACTTTCACTTCTGGATATTGCGCAACATGTTCTGGGTATTGCGCAACATCAACCGCAGGGGCAGAGCCCTAGCCGCCATATTGTGGGGCCCGCATGCGCAACACCAACCCCAGGGGCAGAGCCCTAGCCGCCGCCGGGGCACCCATGTTTTTTAAAATAAAAATGCAATTTTTTAAGGCTAATTTGTCCTCTTCGGGGAGGGGGAGGAAACCAAATGTCAAAGGTCATCGGTGTCTGTCAGTCACCAAAAATCTATCTTTCTCTCTTTAACACATAGGGTTCTACAAAAAAACCATCTTTCTCTCTCTAACTCAAGCGAGCCCGGGAGGGAGAGCCCCATCCGCCAGACCCTCATGTGCAACACCAACCTCGAGGGGCAGAGCTCCATCCGCCGGGGGGCCCGCATCAGGTTTTTGTATATTTAAGGCTAATTTATTCCAGCGCTGCCAAATTTTGATGAGCGTGGGAACCGCAAAGGTGTCATCTTCATAATTCCAAATGTCAAAGTTTATCGGAGTCTGTGCCGCCGGGGCCCCCTTGAGCAAGTTAGAGGCCGGAGAAAGCCTCAGCCGCCGGGAAAGGTGTCATCTTCATTAGCTTGGGTGCCATCTTCATAATGCCAAATGTCAAAGTTTATCGGAGTCTGTGCCGCCATATTGTGGGGCCCCCTTGAGCCGCCGGACCCCCATGTTCAAGTATATATTTTCGGGTAAGATATTGCGTAACATGTTCTGGATATTGCGCAACACCAACCTCGAGGGGCGGAGCCCCAGCCACCGGACCCCCATGTTCAAGTATATATTTTCGGGTAATTTTTTAAAGCCAAATATCAAAGTTTATCGGTATCTGTCAGACACCGGGGCAGAGCTCCAGCCGCCGGGCCCGCATGCGCAATATCAACCCTAGGCCAAATGTCAAAGGTTATCGGAGTCTGTCAGACTCCAAAAATCTATCTTTCTCTCTCTAACACATAGGTTTCTACAAAATCCATCTTTCTCTCTCTAACACATAGGTTTCTATAGGTATCTCTATCTACATAACATAAAAATGTAGGAGCGGAGAAAGTTTCAAGGTCACATCGCAGGGCAGAGAGGATGCAAAGGTGTCATCTCCGGGGCCCCATGTCCAAGTATATATTTTCGGGTAAATTTTTAAGAGCCAAATGACAAAGTTCATCGGAGTCCCTGTTGTAACTTGTTATTTAGTTTAGTCTGTGCGCAGCCGTTGAGAGATAGAAATGTGTATTGAAAACATAAGACTAAATCTTTTACCATTTGAAACACGTTTACTTACATATTCCGACTGGGCCAACAGTGTGGTGTTACCTGCTTCTCTAGCCCGCGCCAGATTTTTTTATTGTGTGCTTTGTATGTCACGTGGTAGTTCATGATTGGAAAGAAGGTGACGATCCGCTGTCTGAACATATTCGTTGGTCTAACAACTGCTTATTTGCAAGACTACTTTGGGAAGAAAGGAAGAAGCAATTTGGGCGCGACACAACAACGGCGTCGTCTTCAAGCACCAGTATGAATGTTGTTAGGGAGATTGAGGAGTTTGGCAAAACTAACATAATGATCAGCTTGTTAGAACATCCAAACTGTTTACGATTCGAAAACGTTTATTTATATTGTAAATCTCTGGATCAACCAAAATACCAGTACCTGAGGAAACTTCTAAAACCCATAAAAGAAATTGGGTCTGTAATTGAACAAACCACACTACGCGAGGAGGGGTGGTGGGAGGCAGAGCCCCAGCCGCCGCACTCCTCCATGGTTTGGCATCAGATTTTAATAAAAATGCTGATTTAAGGCCAATTTGTCGTTCGTCATTCAACACTGCACGGGGCGGGAGGAGGTGGAGGGAAGATTCAATGTCGCATCATCTTTTGTATATTAACATAGAATACCCAGTACTGAACATTTTTAATAAAAATGCAAATTTAAGGCCAATTTTTCGTTTGTTATTCAACCCTTATGCTTGTGAACCACATCCGCACATTTTACGGGGGACACCTAATAAATCCCAGAAATTCATGTTAAGGGGCTGACATTATAACCAAATCAAGTTCATTTATATCCTATGCCGGCAGCGCTAAAAAAACACTGGCGTAATTAGCAGTGGCAAAGTTGAACTTGCACTTGTTATGTGAATCGAAGGTCGCGCTAGTCGCTGAATGCCAAGCGCATTAAATTAGAAAGGTAATATTATGAATTTTAAATACCTGACTATTGAGGCCTAGATTTTTTACAAATTTAAAATCATTAAAGGATTATTTCTAATTATTTTTGCAAACGCAAACCACCGCTTTAAGACAAAATCAACCTTGAGTTCGTATTCATTGCAATATAATTAATATAAATTCGTACTAGAAGCAAAAAGTCATTTACAAGTTACAGAGTAATTAATTACAGTATAGACAAATATTATTATAAAAATAGTCAATCATGCAATAACAATATAATTTAAAAACGCGGAAGGGTGGTTTTAGAATTTTCAGTAATTGGGTACTCATCCGTTTATTTGTTAATTTAGGTAGGTTTGTCAAACCTTTCTATTTTAACATAAAAAACCAAGTGTTTTGCAAAGAGCCAACATTTGGTCTTAAACAGTTATTACGGCTGGAATTTGCACTAGCGGATATGTAACGCTCGGCAAAAATCGAAGGTTGCGTTAGAAACGCTTGTTCGATTGTTGTGAATATTTTTACGAATTTCTAATTATGTTGATATGGCTTTTAATATAAGACTCTAAGAAATTCTGTACTGTATTCAGTCGTGTAGTAACAGTACAAAACAATGTTTTTGTCAATCGATGTGCAGGGTTTCAATACTCCGGAATTTACTGTAAAAGAATTATCACTTTTCGATGGAAAAAGAACTAGCCACTACTTATTCAAGGCGCCGTTTCGATTCACAAACTTAACGGTAGATTTGCAACGACAAACAGTTTGGTTGGAAAAAAACCATCATGGACTGAAATGGAGCCGAGGATTCGTTTCCCTGTCACAGCTACCCGAAATTCTACTGCATGAAACTGAGAACGCCCACACAGTATTTTGCAAGGGTTTGCAAAAGGAGAAATACCTGAAGCAGTTTCTTGGAGATAAGGTTATTGCAGTTGCAGATTACAATTTTGAAATGGATCCTACTGCCCCAGCATGCTTCAACCATTATTTAGAATTATGTCATTGTGCTTTGAATCAATGTAAATCTTTGTATCAAAATATAATAAGTGACGGTCTGTAATGGATTAATAAAACCACATTTTAATTTTATTATGTTTTTTATTTGCGTACCTGACAAGAAAAAATAGAATTGATAAGATAAAATGTCACAGGTGATCGATATTTGAAATATATCTCCAGAAGAGCGAGCCATGGCCACTCCTAACTTGAAGTGTGAACATGCCGGTTGGTGTAGAGTTCATTTTCGTTGTAGATTTACACGGTAGTTCGAATACTGAGACACTTTCTTCCAGCATTTGAGCAAAGGGATGCTTTGGGTGGTAGTCCACATCCAGCGTTAGCGATGTATTTCCTTCTCTAGCAAAATATTTTAAAATGTTTTTTTCCAAATTGGCAATCAGTCGTTTCCGTTTTTCTCGTCGATTTTGGCTATCGCCAGCCATAGCACACACTACATACGCGTCAAATTCCAAGTCTAAATTTCTGAGTCCCGAGGAATTTCTCACTATTTTATCTAAATCGTTTTTTGCATCTTTAAACCAGAAAGCGCAGCACAACTTTACAGCGTGCTTTAATGTGATTTCATGCGAAGAATCGTCACTTGGAGTCTGATCCATTATTTTATACGTGAACGAACAGTGCGCGAACTTGACGCAAATTATAAAACAACTAACGAGACCATGTTAATGCGCAACAATATAAAAACGAGGTTAAAATATAAATAACAAAGAGATAGCTGCTGTAAGTAGCTACAGCTTCCAAACATGGGCGGCGTAATTGCAGCAGCAACAAAAATCCGGCGGAGTAGGGGAATTCATTCAACCTATATAGCGGGCGTACGTTGTTTTTAGTAAATTAACCCTGTTAACATTAATAAAAAATGATTCAAAGTAAAAATCAATAATAATAGGTATATTACCTCAATATAGCACACTACAGTAAAAGTCCACTAAAGGGCCTTGATATTTGCAATCTAGTTAAAGCAAAAATTATTTAATATACAGCCGTAGTTAAATTTTTTATTCGCTAATAAAACCTTTCTCTGCTGCTTTATAATCTATTAAGAATGCGCATAATTAGACAGGTGGCTGCTTGTTTATTGCGGCGTAGATTTTTTAATAACTCGAAGGCCAACAAATATTAAAAATAAGCGAAATGCGAATAAACAAAAACTACATTATCGAAAATATTCAATCGGGTAATCACCTACAAATTGGACGAAACGTTTTCGTTGAAACCCAGGCTTTGGAGTATCAGCAAGACATTTCTTTCGCGTCGAAAATATTTTTCTTTTTTTTGCCTGGTAATAAAGCGCAATTCATTCAGCCTAGGTAGTGGGGCATTATGAGGAAAACGCACAGTGGTGGTGTACACTGTTTAGTGGATTTCAGTAAATACTTAAATTAATAAGAAATGTTCTAAATTGATTCAAAGTAAATATCAAAGAATTCTTGAAATAACCGGTGGTTCGGATGAAGCAGCGGCAGTTTGTTGTATTAGTATATTATTCAATTAATTGTTTACAATAGAATTTGGAAGAGAATCTGCGTAATTCGGCATTTGAGGGTTATTTGTATATTCCAGTTTTTAGTAGAATTGTAGGCAAAATTGAGTATCTAATAATCATAACAAAGAAGAGACCTTTTGTATAATAATTAGTTAAGTCTCCTGCCTGAAGAAAAACAACAACAACCAAACCTGATAAAGGATTAGGCAACCAGTTGAATGGTAGCAACATTCTGCCTGACGTAAAATGTACCAAATGTTTGTTTTATTGTTAGTAGTAGTGGTAGGATGTGCAGATGCTTTAGCTGTATGTAGTCAGATTGGCCGAGCGGTCTAAGGCGCCGGATTTAAGCTCTGGTTCCTGTAAAGGAGCGTGGGTTCGAATCCCGCATCTGACACTTTTAAAACAACAAGTAAATTATCCTATTTATTACAATTTCTCATTTAATGTTAATTTATATGCGATTTTGGGTACTAATCACGCCTTTTGAAAGATACCGATATCCATATAACCGTCACAAAAAAACCGAAATAACTTCTACCAAGCATAGTGAAAGACACACTAAGGTAGCTCCTAATGCTTTAGACGATAATCGCCGTATTAGAAAATAGAAGAGTTACCATTCCATGAGGACATTATTTCCTAGAACTACTGCAAAATAAAAAAACACGTTTATAAAAGTTTTTTATTTGCCTTTAATTATACATATTGCGTCGCATAGTGAAACATTGGAAATGATGCATGCATGCATGCTTTAGCTGTATGTAGTCAGATTGGCCGGATTCAAGCTCTGGTAATATAGCGTGGGCTCGAATCCCACACTTTTAAAAACTGAAAATAAAAACAACAGCTTGTATCCGGCGCCGAATTTGTGTTGATTAATTAATATGTATTATTTTTATTTACTGCCGACATTGCTACTTCCAAATGCTTTATCCCCTCTACCAAACTGTGCAGTTAAAGGTTCGTCCAACAAAATTACATTGTTTTCATGATACCTTTTTAAAATTAACATTTGGGCTATTCTTTCTCCTTTTAAAAATCTTTCCTTGCTATCGCTCATATTGTACATCATAACTTTAATCTCCCCTAAATAATCGCTATCTATTACTCCTCCTACTACTACACAATTAGTACTACTAACAACAGAAGATCTATCACAAATCATCCCTACCGTTTCTACAGGTAATTTCATACCAAACCCGGTCCTGATTTTCACCATACTTCTTCCTTCTACACCGATATCCTCCGCAGAATATAAATCCAAACCCCCAGAACCACAATAACTCCGAGAAAATGGTACCACACATCCTTTAAACATCCATACTAAAATCCCGTCTGGTTTATCTTTATTTATGCCAAACCCCGGGCACCATATGTACTTTTTTCCATCAATTATTTTCGTCGCGCAATTCACATTAGCAGACATAAATCGCGGTGCTTCTATCACCTCCTCTTCCGTTACTTTCATTTTCTTTACTGCTGTAACATCTTCTTCCGATTTCCTTTTCTTATCTTCTAACAACACATCATAATCAAAATTTACATGCCACGGCAAAGTATAAGTATTTTGCGTACCTTCAGGCCATACGTCCATATTTCCTTCTTCTTCTTCTTCGGATATTTCCATTAATACACGTTGGCTTTCCATATTACTTCTTGCTTGCTCGCCGCCGTTTCATAAACACTATCAACCACCTACCGTCTTATATATGCTATTATTTTGTAAAAAGAGAATATGTGCAATTGATTAGCATACTAATTAGGAAAAGGTTTTCCTTGATATTTGCAATCTAGTTAGAGTAAAAATTATTTAATATATACATTGCGCTAACAAGGAAACCTTTTTCGCATTCAACTGTAGTAGTATTTGTTATTAAAAAGCTAGGGTTAATCGAGAGAACGGTAATTGCTTGGAAACTGGTAGATACCCTTGACTGCATCCCTATATTAAGTTGCCTGTTTGCTGCAGCAGTTGTCATAATCCTTCAACAGCAGCTATGGCTAACTTCAAAAATGCAGAACAATTTTTCCGCCATTTTCAACAGTTTTTGGCTAGTTGCCCTCCAGCATCCTCTCAACGGTCTCTCCAGGCAGTGGTCACCATGGAGTACGCCCTGAACCTACAAGGAGAGGCCCTAGCGGAGACGACCACCTTACGGACGTGGCCTGCAGCCTTTGACGGATCGTCAGCTGTGTGGTGGCAGGCCAACGTCTTTAAGCCGGTGGAGCGGCACCTAGCAAGACTGGACGACGGAGAAGTTTTATTTATCGCATATATTTGGAAATGAAATAAATATATTTAGAAATATTTCGGTGGTTTTATTTCAAAGTTATAAGCGCCGTGATCTTGAATTATACATAGTTAGTCAATTGCCGTTATGATCTCAGAACCTCGATATTCACATTTTGTATACAGTGTTTCTGCCGAGGAGTTCAGCTTTAATAATACACTAACTAAAAGATTAGGGTTTGCCGGTTACAAATAGGATGCCAATCTTTCTAAAGAAGAATTCATAAATCGAAATGAATCTATAAATTTAAATTTAATACCATCTCCGTCGTTAGTTTTTCGTAAAAGAAATATAGCGCTCCTTGTTTAGGGGAATAGCTTTTACTGGCTAAAGTTATGAAACACCACGGGAATAATTCTAGAAGTTTTTAAATTTAGGTGCAATTACTATGGGCGGTCTGAAACTCGATGTACTTCAAATTCAAATGGCCTTTATAATCTATAAAAATTCAAGGTCACACTCTCGAAGATCACAGCAGCCACTAAGAGCGCTTATAACTTCGAAATATTACCTCTTACACAAATAACACACAGATATTTCATAAATGTCTTTATTAAATATTTTCACTCTACAATTAACCTTATTTCTAATCGTCTTTTTATGCATATGCGCACCTCATCTTCTGGTCGGTCAAGGATCATAGCATAACTGATTTTTACCGTATTATACGGATACCTGTTTAAACCTCTTAATTATCTTGTAAATCGAGGCACGCTAATGCGATTCTACGTTTTCCAATGCCATTAGATTTGTTACTAGATTATATATTTGCTGTAAAATGCCTTCGTGCGGGCAATTCAAACTGAAAATATCGAGATTCTTTTTACCGGCTTGAACTAGTGTACCCGAAAATTCGTTGTATTCATAAAAATTCTTTTTATTAAAGAAATATATGTGTCCGTTCGTATATCGAAAAACAGATTTAAAGTCAATGGGTACCCCTGGAAAATCTTTGTTAGTCGTGCCGAGTTTTGAGTATTTAAAACTACATTCGTTCACTTCCATGTAAAGGTTCGGCTCATAAAAGATGTACGTCCGACCAGAGTACGTATTAAGTACGCCGTTTATCTCAATTATATTACCTTGACCTAGAACTGTGTTTAGTTTCGGATAACCATGTACAAGTTGCATCGAAGGAAATTCCATCGCATAAATATATTTGTCTATAAAAAACACTATTTGCCCATTAGGCCGCTCATATGTAACGCTTGCATCCGTATCAAATTTTATTAACAAATATTACAACAATATTTAAAATTTATACGTCGCCTACAACAGCGTTTTCTTTAAACGCGTCATATCAATGGCCCGGGAGATAAGCGGGCAGGGACCGACGTCACGCTCAAGAAAACGCGAGGATGCGACGCGCGCTGGAACGCCCCACCTAGAGAAGGAGAGTCCGTATAAAAGCAAGTACCGAACCCATTTTAACAGAGAGAGAATTATTCTTCTACTTGAGAATCCCTGATTCCCATCCGGTATCCGTAAGTAACCAGACCTGTAATTAATAACCTGTAGAGAATTCGTTCGAAGTTGACCACTTCTCTGAAGACCAGCTACACGGATTTCTCCTCGCTCCAGTAATAAAATCCCTTGCAATTCGTTCGAAGTGGATGCCCTCTACGAGGACCCGCAACACGAATTTTAACAAGCCCTGTAATTAATAATCTGTAGAGAATTCGTTCGAAGTTGACCACTTCTCCGAAGACCAGCTACACGAATTTCTCCTCGCCCCAGTAATAAAATCCCTTGCGATTCGTTTGAAGTGGATGTCCTCTACGAGGACCTGCTACACGAATTATTAACTATTCCTGTATTAAAAATCCCTAGGACGTCGAGCGCAGCCACCTTCCTCTAAGGTGTACGCCTCGAACATAAATTGTTCCCATGTCGATTGTAATTCATAATTAGAATAACCTGCACCCGTTCGGCATATTCAAATCTAATTTGGGGCCCTGACTTAATTAGCACCTGCAGGTTAAAATAGTATTCACTGTCACTACTAGACGTAATTAACACAGCCCAGATTCAAGCTTTAAAACTTGTATTGTAATTCGTAACGTTAGCTACCGTTGTATTGCAGAATTTGGCCTTCAGCCGGCCCCATAGAAACCTAACATTCTTGCAAAATAAAAACGTAAAATCTACCTGTTAATTGCTTGAAGCTGTGGCACGCCGTCGGCCTTGACGATATCAGTAACGTGCAGGCGTCTACAATTCCATTCACGAGAATCCCTGGAGTCTCCCGAAAAGGGTGTAAAAGTAAATTATTAGATTTAATTTGTTAAGTTTGTTTACAGAAACCAAAGGCACTTGACAGATATCCTACGCGACGCAACCACTGCGCGGGTCCACGTACACGTGAGAATACCGGAGAGTCACGAAACGCCCGAAGGGAGCTGCTCCAGCCGTCGAAGTCTATCTTGCATCCTTATGCGAATTGGGTTGCGGCGTGTAAAGGGGCCGCTCGCACCGTTAATGTCACGAAACCCCCAAATGTATTAAAATTCCTCCTATTTTCATAAATTTCTGATTTATTAATATGTACATAGTTAAAACAAATAAAAGTGTATATAGTAAATTCTGTTTGAGTATTTGTTAACTTCGTATGGTGACTGAAATGCAAGTTTGAACTCTGTTTCCGACTAACGAGCTTACCCGAGGTAAAATTAATAATCAATCCCTTAAAAAGAAGGGTCCAGGTGTTACAATGGCGCCCGAGCAGGGACGTGAATTCAGACACACATACATAAGTAACAAATACTCATTCCTGTCCGCTAGATTGGCGCCCGAGGCAAAAGCTAGAAAATATCCGATTAAAACTGTGTAGTTTAATATTTCAGAATTCTTCGTACCAAACCTAATCTCCAAGAGCCATGGACGACGGAAATGGCAATGGCACACCGGCTCCCCCGAAGATTAAGGTAACCTGGATCTACACCCTCCGAGTAGAAGACCTCCGAGGGCTGGCAGCAGGTTTAGGCCTGGAATCAGAAGGCACTGTGCAACAATTAAGGCAAAGAGTGTCAAATCACCTGAAAGGAGCCGCGACAGCGGACGACGACGACGACGATACCCAGGATGACATGCAGGAGGAGCCTCACACCGCAGAAGGCGAAAATGACCACCAGGAAGAACGGAGACAAAATCCGGATCCACCCAGAATGAATATTGCCCAAATTTGCAACAGCATTAGAAAATGGGGCCTGAAGTTCGACGGCACCACCGACCCCATTTCTTTTCTAGAAAGGATTGAGGAACTCTCAACCTGCTATCAGTTCCGGGAGCAGGAAGTCCTCACCGCCTTGCCCGAGTTGTTCAAAGGAAAGGCATTATTGTGGGTTAGAAATAATAAGCAAAAATGGAGAAATTGGGATAATTTCGTAGTTGCTTTTCACAACCAATATTTACCTCCACGTTTCCAATTCCGGATGACCGAAGAAATTAGGAACCGGACACAGGGCCAGAAGGAATCCGTGGCCGACTTCGTCACAGCCCTCCAGACGCTGTTACGTCGGTTCGGAGTCACCAGGGAACACGAGCAGTTGGAGCGCATTTACGAAAATCTCCGCCCTGAATATAAATTATATGTACGAAGGAAGGACTTCCAAAGGCTGGACGAGCTGGTACAGATGGCGGAGGAATTCGAAGCCCTCCAGCTGGAGCAAGCAGCGTTCCAACCACCCCCCACAGCAGGTCAGGCCTACATGGCCGAAACGGCGTACAAGCCAGGGAAATCCAAGGTCACGTTCACCCAGGGATTTAAGACACCCACCGTGTCGTCCTTACGAACCCCAGAGGATGACCAACGTGCACCAGCAACCCCCAAGTCTCCCACCCCCTCAACCAGCACAGCCTATAATCGCACAGAGAATTGCTGGAAATGTGGACAGCGAGGCCACCAAAGGTTCCAGTGCCGGAGACCTTCCAAGCTTTTCTGCTCCTGGTGCGGTAAACCAGGTACCCTAACGAGGGATTGCCCATGCAAGCGGCCGGGAAACGCGTCCGGCCGTCGAGACCTGTGAGGCATCCTCGACACCCGAAGGCCAGGGCCTCCTCCCGCCGACACCTACCCCCTGACTGGTCCAGGTGGCTCCAACGGGTCCAGAACTTCTGCAAACAAGAACCGAACCCGTCAACGCGAGTATCCACCATAGATGCCCGACTGTTCCTCCCAATAGCCCTCAAGGGAAGAACGTTCAACGCCCTAATCGATACAGGCGCCGCAAAGTCCTATATGGGAAGAACTCTCCAGAGGTTCTTGAGGCAACAAGGGGTAGTCAACAAATCACATCACCCAGACCGTGTCCAGCTGGCCGATGGCCAAATGATCACTACCAAGGGGCGATATGAAATCACTATTTTTATCCAAGAGAACCCCTACACGCTACAAGCCCACGTAGTGGATACCCTCTCCAGCGACATAATTTTAGGACTCGACTTCCTGACCCAGTACGAAGCCGTCATACGCCCCGCCTCCCAGGTTATGACGCTCGGATCGACAGAAGTCGCCCTGAATGCTAGGAAGGACTCAGAAGGCGTCGCCACTCTTAAATCCTTGTCAGCCACCCAGGCTGAAAAACTAGACGAATTCCTGAAGGAAGAATTAGACAAATTCCCCACAGCCAGCGGACCCACTACCCTAGTGGAACACCAGATCACCCTTAAGGAAGGCCGAGGACCCATCAAGCAGAGGTACTACCCCCGTAACCCAGCGATGCAGGCCATCATCAACGAGGAGGTAGACAAGATGCTTGCGGACGGGATCATCGAGCCCTCCAGTAGTTCTTTCAGCTCTCCGGTGGTCCTAGTGAAGAAGCCTTCGGGTCAGTACCGATTCTGCGTTGACTACAGGAAGGTGAACGAGGCCACCTCTGCCGACGCCTATCCGCTACCCTTCATAGATGGTATCCTCAATAAGCTTCGTGGGGCCAGGTATATAAGTACTCTCGATTTAAAGCACGGCTATTGGCAAATCCCGCTTGCCATGGAGAGCCGCCCCATATCCGCCTTCACCGTTCCAGGGAGGGGATTATACCAATTTAAAGTTTTGCCGTTCGGCCTTCAGTCGTCACCAGCCACGTTCCAACGTTTCCTGGACAAGGTCATAGGTCCCGAACTCGAGCCCCACGCCTTTTGCTATTTGGACGACATCATCGTCGTCAGCAGGTCGTTCCAGGACCATTTAAGGCATCTCCAGGTGGTTTTCCAAAGGCTTCGCTCCGCCGGCCTTCATCTCCAGCCGGAGAAATGTCATTTCTGCCAGCCAGAATTAAAATACTTAGGACATGTTGTAAATCGAAACGGAATACAGACCGATCCTGAGAAAGTCGAAGCGATCACGAAGATGGACGCTCCCCAAACGCCCAAGGCCGTAAGGCGCTTTTTAGGGATGGCCTCCTGGTACCGCAAGTTTATTCCCAGCTTCGCCCAAGTCGCGGCCCCCCTGAACGAGCTCCTCCGAAAAGGTACCAAATTCGTCTGGGCCGAGAGGCAACAAAAAGCCCTGGACGGGTTGAAGAGAGCCCTAACTTCAGCCCCGATTCTTGCTTGCCCCGATTTCTCCGTTCCCTTCGTCCTCCAGACGGACGCCAGCACCACAGGATTGGGAGCTGTCCTCACCCAGGTGCTGGAGAAGCAAGAGAGAGTCATCGCCTACTCCAGCAGATCGCTAACCGAAGCCGAAACGAAGTATTCCGCGACTGAGTTAGAATGTCTGGCCGTCCTATTCGCGATAAAAAAATTCAAGGGATACCTCGAAGGTTACCACTTCAAAGTGGTGACCGATCACCGTAGCCTGAGATGGCTACGGAACCTGCCCAATCCCTCAGCCCGTCTGGCCAGGTGGGCCCTGGAACTCCAGCAATACGACTTCGAAGTCGAGTATCGGGCTGGAGCCTTGAACCACGTGGCGGATGCGTTGTCCCGAGCCCCAGGAGGTCCAGAAGATCACCTCGCCCCCATGGCCGCCCCGGAACCCGCCGCCCCATGTTCCTGGACGCGGAAGATGATTCGACTAGTGCGAAGAGACCCTGTCAAGTTTAACACTTGGAAACTCGAGAGAGGAAACCTTTATCGGAGTTTCCCGAATGTAAGTGAAGACCTAGCTGAAGGCTTCCAACCCGAATGGAAGCTGTGCGTTCCCAGACCCCAACGACATAGAGTCCTGCAGGAATCCCACGACGATCCCACCGCCGGACACCTGGGGGTGACCAAGACGACAGCTAGAATACAAAGATTGTACTATTGGCCTAGGATGCAACAAGACATTCAACGATACGTACGAGCGTGTATAACTTGCCAACAATATAAGCTTCCCCAACAGCAACCAGCTGGAAAGATGTTTTGGTCTCGAGTTCGAGGCCCATGGGAAGCCATCAGTACTGATTTGATCGGCCCCCTCACCAGGTCTTCAAAAGGGAATGCGTGGCTTTTAGTTTTTCAGGACCGCTTCACTAAATGGATTGAGATCCATCCCCTTCGTACTGCTACCGCCAAAGCCGTGAGCCAAGCTCTGAAAGAAAGAATCATTTATAGATTTGGCACACCCAGAGTAATAGTTTCGGATAATGGACCCCAGTACGTTAGCAAATTATTTAAGGCCTTGGCCAAGGAATACGGCATCCAGCATCGCCTGACACCGCCGTATACGCCCCAGGCCAACCCGGTGGAAAGAGCTAACAAGGTGGTAGGAACTATTATCGCACAGTTAGCCAGAGGGAAGCAAAACCAGTGGGACGCCTGGCTACCGGAGGTGATGTTTGCCCTCAACACCTCCAAGCATGAGTCCACAGGATTCACCCCGGCCCTCCTGAACCTGGGACGAGAGATGCTACCGCCACGCACGCTACGTGAAGAAACGGAGCCCGACTTCGACCCCGACGAAGAAGCTCCGACTCCGGAATTGTATCGAGAGCAGCTCCGGAAGCTGGAAGATATAATGCAAATAGTGCGAGACAATCTGGCCAAGGCTTTCGCTCGGCAGAGCCACCATTATAATTTAAGAAGACGTGAGTATCGGCCCCAGGTAGGCCACCAGGTATATAAAAGGGATAGGATACTCTCAGACGCCGCTCAAGGGATTTCGGCAAAATTGGCAGCCAAATACGCAGGGCCCTACGTCGTTAAGAAGATAATTTCCCCTGTAATAGTGGAACTCAGCGATCCCCAAACCGGAAGGGAAGTCGGCAGAGTCCACGTCAAGGATATAAAAAAGGCCTTCCAGTAATCTTCCGGTCCACCTGCTAGAAATGTTTTTCCAAAAATTTACCCCGCACCTGTCGTGAAAACCTTTCTAGAAAATTTTAGTAAACACCTGCAATCTTTCGGTTCTAGATAACTGACCCTCCACCTACAAGGAACCGGAAAGGGTAGTAATTAGGGCCCCGACTATATATATAGGTCAACTCAAGGTCCTACCGTCAATCTTCAAGTTAGTCCTGAGTGAAAATAAAAATGCCACCTATAAGAAATAATGCGAACGTTCGGCCGTCTAGCAGTTGGCCCTACAAGTTAAAGAGACCGCGAAAAGGTCGAAAGAGAATCCGCCCCTGGAACCCGGGTGCATACAACCCGTCGGAGATGCCGCCCAGCGACCGATGGTCGCCATTACCTAGATGGAGTCCAGTCCCGGCCATGCTGTCTCCTCTGCCGGCTACGCCAGAGAGGAAAAAGCCCAGCCAGTCGGATCCTGTAGAAAGTCTCCAGGTGAGCATTCTACTCTCCAAACTCCACCCTGAACAGGAGGCCGCTATCCACGAATTGTCCCGGAAATTCGAGCGATTGTTCGGCGAGTCGTCGAAGATTCCACCAGAACTACACCCAGAAAAGCTCTCCGAGGTGCCCGTGACCGAGGCCGTACTGCCCATCGAGAGAGATGACCTCCTCGGCGAAGTGCTCGATGAACTGCAGCAACTGGAGCTACCGGAGCCGGAACTATCGCCAGCCGTGCTTCCAGAAATATTGCAAGAACCTAAGGAGCACCCAGAGGTCACAACGCCACCAGCTGTAGCACGCAGATGGCGCCGACGTCAGCGAAAGGTACGCATCAAAACTCCAGGCGGATACCTACGAGTAAAGAGAAAGGACGCCATCGCGCTAGGCCTACTGTCCGGGCAAGAAGTACTAAAAAGCAACTAAATAACCAGGGAGCTACGTTTCTGCATCATCCAGGCACCTAGAGTACCGGAGAATTGATACCGCAATTCCCAAGTCTGTCCTGTAGACGCTCCAGGTGCTCCGCGACGGTGTAAAAACAACCTCCTAGAAGTCGACGCCCACGGAACACAGGTCCTCCCCGACGAAGCCGTCATGTGTAACGCTTGCATCCGTATCAAATTTTATTAACAAATATTACAACAATATTTAAAATTTATACGTCGCCTACAACAGCGTTATCTTTAAACGCGTCATATCAATGGCCCGGGAGATAAGCGGGCAGGGACCGACGTCACGCTCAAGAAAACGCGAGGATGCGACGCGCGCTGGAACGCCCCACCTAGAGAAGGAGAGTCCGTATAAAAGCAAGTACCGAACCCATTTTAACAGAGAGAGAATTATTCTTCTACTTGAGAATCCCTGATTCCCATCCGGTATCCGTAAGTAACCAGACCTGTAATTAATAACCTGTAGAGAATTCGTTCGAAGTTGACCACTTCTCTGAAGACCAGCTACACGGATTTCTCCTCGCTCCAGTAATAAAATCCCTTGCAATTCGTTCGAAGTGGATGCCCTCTACGAGGACCCGCAACACGAATTTTAACAAGCCCTGTAATTAATAATCTGTAGAGAATTCGTTCGAAGTTGACCACTTCTCCGAAGACCAGCTACACGAATTTCTCCTCGCCCCAGTAATAAAATCCCTTGCGATTCGTTTGAAGTGGATGTCCTCTACGAGGACCTGCTACACGAATTATTAACTATTCCTGTATTAAAAATCCCTAGGACGTCGAGCGCAGCCACCTTCCTCTAAGGTGTACGCCTCGAACATAAATTGTTCCCATGTCGATTGTAATTCATAATTAGAATAACCTGCACCCGTTCGGCATATTCAAATCTAATTTGGGGCCCTGACTTAATTAGCACCTGCAGGTTAAAATAGTATTCACTGTCACTACTAGACGTAATTAACACAGCCCAGATTCAAGCTTTAAAACTTGTATTGTAATTCGTAACGTTAGCTACCGTTGTATTGCAGAATTTGGCCTTCAGCCGGCCCCATAGAAACCTAACATTCTTGCAAAATAAAAACGTAAAATCTACCTGTTAATTGCTTGAAGCTGTGGCACGCCGTCGGCCTTGACGATATCAGTAACGTGCAGGCGTCTACAATTCCATTCACGAGAATCCCTGGAGTCTCCCGAAAAGGGTGTAAAAGTAAATTATTAGATTTAATTTGTTAAGTTTGTTTACAGAAACCAAAGGCACTTGACAGATATCCTACGCGACGCAACCACTGCGCGGGTCCACGTACACGTGAGAATACCGGAGAGTCACGAAACGCCCGAAGGGAGCTGCTCCAGCCGTCGAAGTCTATCTTGCATCCTTATGCGAATTGGGTTGCGGCGTGTAAAGGGGCCGCTCGCACCGTTAATGTCACGAAACCCCCAAATGTATTAAAATTCCTCCTATTTTCATAAATTTCTGATTTATTAATATGTACATAGTTAAAACAAATAAAAGTGTATATAGTAAATTCTGTTTGAGTATTTGTTAACTTCGTATGGTGACTGAAATGCAAGTTTGAACTCTGTTTCCGACTAACGAGCTTACCCGAGGTAAAATTAATAATCAATCCCTTAAAAAGAAGGGTCCAGGTGTTACACATATACTGCGTCGATTTCTGTAAAATTTTTAGGTAAGAACGTTAACCAGTCAGTGAGCAAAAACGGTTCGTTATACGTCTTTTCGCCTAAATTTATCATCCATACATACTTTCCATAGAATATATAGAATTTTTGATTAACTATTAGAAATTTATCTACTGTTTTAGTTAAAGCGCATAGATCCGGTTTCCTTTCTGACTGTTTTTCTAGCGTGTCTTGCTGACGTTTAGTAGTAGTAGTAGTAGTAGTGGGACGCGCCGTAATTGCCCGAACAGTTGTGCTTGTAGAACTCGCCGTAATAATAGTTTGACTCTTCGATTTTTTTTCATATACACTTTGTATCCCCAGTATATCATCTTGAGAGAGGCCAATGTTTGACAAGTTGCTTGGTGCCCCATAATACGAATACATGATAGACTTTTTCACAGCCGAATGACGCATGCCTAAAGCATGTCCTATTTCATGAGTTAAGATTGAAAGAAGACTTGTTTGACCTTCAGGTACAATACCATCCACTCCGGTATACCAATTAACCGGCGTATTAATATGCACTTCAACTGGTTTCTGTTCGGGCCCTGGAAAGTAAGAGTGACCTAGTATGCCATCCTCAAAGTCAAACCCGCACACTTTATCAACTGTTGTATGTGTGTGATACTTATCTCTCATAGAGATTGCTATCATAGCGGTTCTATTGTACGTAAACTGAAATTCTAGGTTTGTATATTGCGACCATATGCTGAAAGCCCTTTTGGCCACATAAACTAGTTCGGCGGTAGTCGGCTGAAAATTCCACGTTATAACATGTGCATTCCACTTTGACTTATGCACTTGAAATAACCCTATTATATCTTTAACACCACATCTAGGCTGCTTCATTAAATTCAAAGTTTCCGTATTAATAGTATTTGATATTGGTAAATCGTAGCGGGCTTGAAATGTGTTTAATGCAGATGTGAAAGCCTCAGAATTTCCAATTAATTTTGTTGATGTTAAACCATGTTCACTTTCGTTGTTGCTCGATTCCAAAAACCCAAAACTCTGTAGGTATTTGATAACTTCACCTGTTTCGTTACAGTTCTGTTGGCTGACAACTGCATATCCTACTACTAACAATAAAACAAACATTTGATACATTTTACGTGTTTTAATAGATACACGTCGCACAGAATGTTGCTACACACTAATATATTTGTTTAATGGTACCAACATTAAATACTGTCTTAGAACTCTTCTTTCACCTTTCTATTTATTTTACCTCGGTCAGCTGGTTGCCTAACCCGAGGCCCTTCATCAGGTTTGGTTGTTGTTGTTTTTCTACAGGTAGGAGACAACTAATTATTATATCAAAGCCGCTTCTTTTCGTATATTTATTATTGTTAGATATACAAAATTTCAATGCGAGGCAAAAGATAATAAGGAGTCAATAAACTATTATCATATGAAAGTGTCTTTGTTAAATCTCGGTCTTTTGTTTCTTCATGTCTGCATATATTGCAAATAGCGTTTCTATATTATGTTGAAACCTTCACTTTTACATTCTAGTATGAGCTGTAATAAAAACGACAACTTTTTATAAATGTTTTATTTTTAAAAATTGGTTGTTTTACATATCTTAATGGTCCATAAATTAATAACATAAGCAATTGGTTGTTTTGATAAATGACAGTATTTTTGGAACACCGGTATTGTGTTTTTCCACATCTGCGCAGATTGAAAATAGCGGTTCACTTTTACATTCCAGTTTGAGCTGTAATAACATTTAAAAGATTAGTACAATAAGCAATTTGTTGTTTTTCCTGGACAAATTTACTAAGTTAGTGCCATACCCCTTATAAACTACAATAGCGAGTTTTACCTGTATACATCCTAAAGTTCCACAAATTAGACCAAGTTGGCATCGGACCCTTTAGACACATTTTTTCGACCAATAAAAACCAGAGCGTATTTTTTCGCGGATTTGTTAATTTTAGTTATATCTTCATCAGTCATTTTTTCGGAAATTCGTTTTGGAAGGTAAATTCGTACATCCTCGGTTTCAATGTAAACGTTCCGTCCAAATTGTGGATGATTACCCGATTGAATATTTTCGATAATGTAGTTTTTATTAATTTGCATTTCGTGTATTTTTAATATTGACTTGAGAAGCCCGACGCTGTTAACTTGTTCGAAAAATGAATTCATTTTATGATCGTTTTTAACTAAAAGTACTAGTTGGTACTAATATAATATGAACAAAGAACAGTCCTTTATATAGGAATAAGCTGCCCGGAAAAATGTGGGTGTTAGTACATCGGTTGGCCTTTGCTTTCTCTAGAATTATTAAAAAATCTACTCCGCAATAAACAAGTAACCACCTTTCTAATTATGCACGGGTAGATTATCCTTCGATTCAATTGATTTTGCATGTGTTGTCTTTGGGAGTATAAAGCAGCAGAGAAAGGTTTTATTAGTGGAGGACATGAAGACACATCGAGATGATAAACCTTATTCATGTTTGATTTGCGAATAATACTACTTGAAAGGCCAGTTAAAATAAAAAATTCTACTAAATAAACGGTATCCTTGTTAGCGCGTTATGCAACGAATATATTAAATACTTTTTACTTTTAAGTAAATTAGCTGCACAATTTTAGTTAGATTGTAAATATCAAGACCATTCGAATTATTCATTTTAGCGCACTTTTCAATGTACCTGTTATTATTGTAATTAAATGTATTTTACTCTGTATCAATTTGAATCATTTTTATTACTGTTAACAGGGCTAATTTAAATATTTACTAAAATTCACTCATACATAGCGGGACTAAAAACACATTAAACAATAAACGCTCGCTATATAGGTTGAATGAATTGCACTCCATTACCAAGTAAATACGCGAAATAAATGCCTAATATTAAAACAATCTTTGCCTTCCATTTCGCTTTGTTCTTAAAATTGGTGCTCGACACTGTTAGCCTATTTCGATTTGTAATTGTTACTATTTTAAAACTAGTGTAATATGAAATAAAAACCTATATATACTGTGCAACTAGCGGCCTAAAAATGTTAAAAATCTAAGTAAAAAAAGAATTAATTAAGCAAACGTGGCGGATGTAATAGTTAACCTATAAATAATAAAAATCTAAATAAACGGTTGCAAGAGTAAAAGGTATCCTTGAAAACGAGTAAATATAATTAATTTTTGCTTTAAGTAAATTTACATACTCTATTTTTAAAGCGGATTTCCTATATATACATAAATCGTTATGAGAGTTGGCAAAATTGTGTTTGCATCTGAATTAAGCGAATTATATTTTTAAAAAGGCCGAAAACAGCAAGAACTTTGTTATAATAGATTTGCAAGGTTTTAAGATATCCGAAAAGAAGTTTTCGCCAAAGGAATTGGCTGGTTACGATGGAGTCGTCGTTTCGCACTATATCTTCAGTGCTCCGTTCAGCTTTTCAAAATTACCACCGCATTTACAAAAAGAAGCAAAATGGCTCATGAACAATCACCACTGCATTAATTGGAACGAAGGGTTTACTCCGGTCTTCATGCTTACGAAGATCATTCAACGACTTGTCCGAGATGCAGATGTTATATACGTAAAAGGACGTGAAAAGGCCGCATTTTTAAGAAATTACACCAACAAACGCATCGTCGAGATAGAAGAACAACCGGCCCTCACCCCATCACAGCCGGCCTGCATGCATCATTTGCAATCTATTTGTTACTGCGCCTTGTCCAATGTTTTTTATTTGCGAAAACACTATATATTGGAATAATGGCCCCTGGTATGTATTTTGTTTAACATCTAAAGCACCAGGACTTCGCGTAATTTTTATTACATTGTTATTGCAAGATTGGCGGTAATCAATTATTCCGGAACTTTATATGCAAATGTAGTTGTTAATACCTAGTATTAGATTGTTGTAATTAAATAATGTTTTAAATAAAAAAACATGGTTCCTGTTTTAACATATTGATTTTAGGAGGTGTACGTAAAACAAAATATATAATAACTAACACCGCTGCTCTTAAGAATGTAATGCGAAATACCGGTTATTTATATTAGTCAACACATGTAAAAAACGGCAATGTCGTTAATTGCGGCACGATTTGAATAATGTCGTTTCTCCTACTAATTATGTTGTTATGATATGCAAATTAACCAGATCTATTTCTGAAGCAGCAATGGTGTAATTTCTCTTGTATTAACGCTGCTGTAACTGATCTTAATAATTAGAACAATGCTGACCTTAAATTCATACTTTCAAATTTAAGGCGGTTAATATCATACTAGTGCAATTATAAACTTTTGAAACCGGTTTCCACGATGACAAAGATGGTACTCAAGATAATGAATATGACACCTTTGCCTCCTCTCTGTCCTCTGGGGTTGATGTGACCTAGAAACTTCCTATGCGCTTGGCATTCAGCGACTAGCGCGACCTTCGATTCACATAACAAGTGCAAGTTCAACTTTGCCACTGCTAATTACGCCAGTGTTTTTTTAGCGCTGCCGGCATAGGATATAAATGAATTTCTGGGGTTTGTTAGGTGTCCCCCGTAAAATGTGCGGATGTGGTTCACAAGCATAAGGGTTGAATAACAAACGAAAAATTGGCTTTAAATTTGCATTTTTATTAAAAATGTTCAGTACTGGGTATTCTATGTTAATATACAAAAGATGATGCGACATTGAATCTTCCCTCCACCTCCTCCCGCCCCGTGCAGTGTTGAATGACGAACGACAAATTGGCCTTAAATCAGCATTTTTATTAAAATCTGATGCCAAACCATGGAGGAGTGCGGCGGCTGGGGCTCTGCCTCCCACCACCCCTCCTCGCGTAGTGTGGTTTGTTCAATTACAGACCCAATTTCTTTTATGGGTTTTAGAAGTTTCCTCAGGTACTGGTATTTTGGTTGATCCAGAGATTTACAATATAAATAAACGTTTTCGAATCGTAAACAGTTTGGATGTTCTAACAAGCTGATCATTATGTTAGTTTTGCCAAACTCCTCAATCTCCCTAACAACATTCATACTGGTGCTTGAAGACGACGCCGTTGTTGTGTCGCGCCCAAATTGCTTCTTCCTTTCTTCCAAAGTAGTCTTGCAAATAAGCAGTTGTTAGACCAACGAATATGTTCAGACAGCGGATCGTCACCTTCTTTCCAATCATGAACTACCACGTGACATACAAAGCACACAATAAAAAAATCTGGCGCGGGCTAGAGAAGCAGGTAACACCACACTGTTGGCCCAGTCGGAATATGTAAGTAAACGTGTTTCAAATGGTAAAAGATTTAGTCTTATGTTTTCAATACACATTTCTATCTCTCAACGGCTGCGCACAGACTAAACTAAATAACAAGTTACAACAGGGACTCCGATGAACTTTGTCATTTGGCTTTTAAAAATTTACCCAAAAATATATACTTGGACATGGGGCCCCGGAGATGACACCTTTGCATCCTCTCTGCCCTGCGATGCGACCTTGAAACTTCCTCCGCTCCTACATTTTTATGTTATGTAGATAGAGATACCTATAGAAACCTATGTGTTAGAGAGAGAAAGATGGATTTTGTAGAAACCTATGTGTTAGAGAGAGAAAGATAGATTTTTGGAGTCTGACAGACTCCGATAACCTTTGACATTTGGCCTAGGGTTGATATTGCGCATGCGGGCCCGGCGGCTGGAGCTCTGCCCGGTGTCTGACAGATACCGATAAACTTTGATATTTGGCTTTAAAAAATTACCCGAAAATATATACTTGAACATGGGGGTCCGGCGGCTGGGGCTCCGCCCCTCGAGGTTGGTGTTGCGCAATATCCAGAACATGTTACGCAATATCTTACCCGAAAATATATACTTGAACATGGGGGTCCGGCGGCTCAAGGGGGCCCCACAATATGGCGGCACAGACTCCGATAAACTTTGACATTTGGCATTATGAAGATGGCACCCAAGCTAATGAAGATGACACCTTTCCGGTTCCCACGCTCATCAAAATTTGGCAGCGCTGAAATAAATTAGCCTTAAATATACAAAAAACCTGATGCGGGCCCCCGGCGGCTGGAGCTCTGCCCCTCGGGGTTGGTGTGACCTTGAAACTTACTCCGCTCCCGAACTTGCACATAAGGGTCTGGCGACTGGGGCTTTGCTCTCCCGGGCTCGCTTGAGTTAGAGAGAGAAAGATGGTTTTTTGTAGAACTCAATGTGTTAAAGAGAGACAGATAGATGTTTGATGACTGACAGACACCGATGACCTTTGACATTTGGTTTCCTTTCCCTCCCCGAAGAGGACAAATTAGCCTTAAAAAATTGCATTTTTATTTAAAAAAACATGGGGGCCCCGGCGGCGGCTAGGGCTCTGCCCCTGGGGTTGGTGTTGCGCATGCGGGCCCCACAATATGGCGGCTAGGGCTCTGCCCCTGCGGTTGGTGTTGCGCAATACCCAGAACATGTTGCGCAATATCCAGAAGTGAAAGTCTGTCAGAGTCTAATCGGTGACCTTGAAGTGTTCCAGAAGTGAGGTATCCCTACTACTCTCATCTAGACGCTATCCAGAAAATAAAGAAACACACACACACACACAGAAAGAGAGAGCGAGAGAAAGAGAGAGAGAGAGAGCGCGAGAGAGCGCGAGAGAAAGAGAGGATGTCTCACTATTACTTGAAAAGAGACCTGCTAGCTCAGCCATATTTTGGAATATTCACATTCCAATTTTAATAGATTTCTTAGTTGGCAAGGATGCTATAAATGCAAAGTATTAGAGCAATGTCTTTTAAAGCCAGAGAGGCTATGACAATCGAACGATGCAGACTATTGATAAAACGCGTAACTCTTTTCCACGATAATGCCCGTCCACATGTTGCCCCCTTAACCCAAAACACGCTGGATAAGTTAAGAAGCGAAGTGTTGCCTAACCCTCCGTATAAACCTGACTTATTCCACTGCGCTTATCGTATTTTTGGGGTCAATATCACAACGGTCATCTAAGATTTTGCGTTTTCATAAAGGCCACCGTGATCATAACGGCCACCGAGTAAGCGTGTTCACAACGGCCACCTCGATCACAACGGCCACCGAGTAAGCGTGTTCACAACGACCACCTCGATCACAACAGCCGCCAGAGTCTATGTTCACAACGGCCACCTCGTTCATAACGGCCACATAGGAGTACAAGCGCTGCTGAAAGTAGGGTATGTTCATAACGGCCACCTTGTTCACAACGTGTTGCAGTAGAAGAATACCGTTGACGTTTTCCAAATCGCGCAGTTCCTCACCATACGACATTTTCTAATGTTTTTCAGTGTTGGAGATAGACGGGATTATTATAATATTAGTTTTTTTTTATTTTGTTATGTTATTTCTTAATTAAATACGTAAATTTACATAAGTGATGCACATTTCTTTTATCGATATCTAATGAAAGAAAAGGAATTGACCTAAAGTGTATCTGATCTGTTTTTTGTCCAGAATCACCTCTAGAACACGTTGTATAAGTTTGTCGGTTACCACAGGGAACACAATATGCATTAAATTAGGATAAAATATGCGTTTTTGTATATATGCAAAATAACTGCAGTGTCATTTGGAATAATGTACAGAAAGGTTTTTATATACCTACATAAAATCTATTAAAAACAATAGTACATTTTGTATCTAGGACGAAAAACGTAATATTCCCAGACGACTGTGAATATGCCGATCCCAACAACACAGGAGTCTGGGAATGTTGCTTTTTGTCCAAAATACACATACTATTTTCCGCCGATCGATACGAGTAATTAAAAAAATTAGGTAATAGTACTCGAATATTCCCTGCCTAGGCCGGGAATATTATTCCTGTTCAGTTTTATTGTAAATTATCTAGCAACGGCTAATGTAATGGAATGTTTGACTTTGTTGAACAAAATTTTGTCAATAATGTGTCTAGTACGATTGATGGAAATAGTAATTTTCGTTACAAGGCCGGAAAATGACTTATCAAAGTACGAGTTTAGATGTTTACGGACGAGGCGAGGAACGAGCCGTGTCTCTAATTTCTAAACGAACCATTTAATAATATTTTACGGTCGTGTAACGTACAATGTTTTATTTCATACTGTTTTATACATGTTAATTGAAAAAGTCCATAAGGGGCGGCTGTAGAAATTCAAACCTATGAATATGTTGGTGGCACTGTACGTCTGTAAAATTTGAGGTTAGCAGGTTAGGTTTTGCGTCAGTCTGTGTCAAAAGTGACGCAAAACCTAACCTGATAACCTCGAATTTGACATAGACTTACAGTGTCACCAACATATTATTCAGCAGTTGCCTAGCAACGCTTTTCTGCCTTGTGATGTAATGTTCCACTTTCCGGGCTTATGGTGTAATGTTCCACTTTCCGGACTCAAATTAATGACGTAAAGTCGTATTTTCCGGACAGTATGAAATAAAGAATATTTACATACACATAATTTTAAAGTTGGGAGATCCATACAGTATTCTTACAATTGTAAAATATTTAATTACAGTTACTATTTGATAAAAGTAATAATAATATGTGTCTATGTTTTTGGCAAGAAACGATTGTCTCCTGTGGCTTAAAACTAATTTATACCCAGAAAACTTCTCTCTACATCAACCATATTTCCAAACTTTCAACAAATTCTCCATTCAAAATCTTTGCAATTTTTTTTAAAATTTGGAAGCCTTTGGTTTTACATAAAACTTCTTTGAAATGCAATTTCCATTTTTCTTCTTTAAACCATTTATAGTTTTTTACGTCCCTCGTCTAAAAGATGAAGAAAGTACTGAAATCGCGAAAAAATCACCTTCCGAGATTTCTTCAGATCTTCACGTGTCATGGTCTCTAAACGAAAAACAATTCCGTCTAGCTGTCTGTTTGTCTGTCTGTTGCCGGTATATCTCAAAAACTATATGCTGAAGGAAGACGTTATTTTTCATACTGATTATATGCCTCCCTAGCATAAAACCGAGAGCATTTGGGTAAAATATATACAGGGTGAGCACCTTAAAAAAATTAAATTCGTCCTATTCTTGCATTACCTGAAAAACTATTACTTAAATGAAAGTAAGATTTTGCACATAGCTCAGGTTTTTACCCTTGACGAAAATGGGGCCCAACATATACAGGATAAATGTTGCAAGATACAAAAACGGGCAACTAATAAGTGCGTTATGTTTAATGGAGCTGTATCTGTAATGGTCGATGGTTGAAATTGCATTCGCAGGCGCTGAAGTTCGAATCCCATCGCCGTTAACGTTTTTTATTAGAAAATTGTTATAACTTGTATTACCAAGTGTTTTCTTTTATTGTTTCAGTATTAATAGGAACGTTACGATATTTTTACCCCTAGTTTCCTTTGATTTTTAAAATTGCTTGGTGTCACAACGTCCACTTGCCAGGGAAGTTCTGAGTAAAACCCTTTGCTTTTTTTTTAAATTGGCTAGTAAGTTTACAGAATCAACTAGTAAGCTTTCTTGCTTTTCGAATACTAAAAATAGTCTTGGAATATACTAAAATTATTTTTCATATAAACTAACTTTTGGCCCAATTAACAATTATCGAGTAATCGATTCGACTCTATAATTGCAGTTGGCGAGTCATTAGATAAATCTCACATGACTTTTTTGGATTGTTAAAATGCCATCCGTGCAGGAAAAAAGTCAGATACACCATTGTCCGGAAATACTCCCCAAGAAAGTTATAAGCAAAAAACTATATTTTTACCCCGTATTGTCTATATAGTAAATATGTTGCTAGCTTTAGAATATCTGGAACCTTTAAGTTTCGACAAACGATATTACTCCATCTCCATAAATGACATTCAGCCTTATAAAATTTTGCAACTTACGTTCAATAACACTCAAATTGCTTGGAAATAAACCAATCAACTGCTTGTATTGCTTTGCTAAGTACGCCGCGTTAAAATAAATACTGGCTTTGGCCCAAAAAGCAACTGTCCGAATTAGGCTCACATAAAAGTTGGTTTGCATCCCAGATATTATTCTAAACCTGAACGAGTATAGGTATACCTAATGGTATTATAGCGTTAGTGTCTTATCGACTACCGAATTGGATAACAAATAATAGGTACAAATTAATTACTAGTTACATTATAATTTTAAGTTTTATGTCAGTTAAAGCTGTGTTAATTGGGCTATTCATTAATAAGTAATAAACTTTCTGGAACTAATTTATATGTATGCATAAGATCAGTTCAACCTCTCTTACAGATATATGGTTCTCAAACACGAAGATAGAAAAAGTATAAACAAACTTTGTTTTAAATTCTACTAATCATTTTTAAAAGTAGTCAATTTTAATTTTGGAATTTAAGAAAATTAACTTATCATCTTAATGAGGTAGATTTTCATTGCTAAGAAAAGCTCACATTTCAAGGAAATTATCGGTAAAATGTAAAGATGCTATACAGGGTGTCCCCGAAAGGTCTGTACAAAATAATAACACATATTCCTGAGGCCAAAATAAAACGATTTAACCAAACTTACCTCTATTCAAAGTTGCTTCGTTTAGCCGCTAGAGGTGTTCAAAAATGATTAGCTTTTTAATTTTTTTTAAGTAAGTCGAAAAATCTTTGACAGATTTTATTCATTTTCTGGCCATGCGTTTGTACCAGTAAACTACAGCTTTTTGTAGAATAAACCCTAATTTTGAAGATTACAGGGTGTTTAAAAACTTTGTCACAACAAATTATCCATTCATATTTTTTAACCCCCTGTATAATCACTACCCATGTTTTTTTGTGGATACCTACTTTAATTTAGAAGCTATTTCCTCTCTTACAAAAGTTTAGTTGGGTTAACGGTTTAGGCACAAAAAATATTTTCTAAATTTCTACAAGCTTGAATCAGTATTTGTAACTTAACACTAGGCTTGTAGGGATTTAGAAAATATTTTTTGTGGCTAAACCGTTCACCCAACTAAAATTTTTTAAGAGGGGAAATAGCTTCTAAATTAAAGTAACTATTCAAAAAAAAAATTGGTAATGATTATACAGGGGGTTAATTTTTTTTTTTAAATTAATTATTTTTAAAGCCCTCTAGCGGCTAAACGAAGCAACTTTGAATAGAGGTAAGTTGGGTTAAATCGTCCTATTTTGGCCTCAGGAATATGTGTTATTATTTTGTACAGACCTTTCGGGGACCCCTGTATAATGAGCTACACTTCATCTAAGTGGGTAAGTAATAAAAGAAACCCAAGTTTTTACCTTTTTAAAAACAGAACTACGCGTATTTTGTATCAAAAATTAACAGATCTTTAGAAATAATTCATGTCGGCTAACGTTAAGGAAAATAATCTAAAGAGATTTTCAGCGGCCGTTATGATCAAGGTGGCCGTTGTAAACATAGAGATTTGGTGGCCGTTAGGAACATACCCTACTTTCAGCAGCGCGTGTACTCTTAGGTGACCGTTATGAACAAGGTGGCCGTTGTGAACATAAACTCCGGTGGCCGTTATGAATGAGGTGGCCGTTGTGAACGTGGAGTTTTGGTGGCCGTTATGAACAAGGTGGTCGTTGTGAACATAAACTCCGGTGGCCGTTATGAACGAGGTGGCCGTTGTGAACGTGGAGTTTTGGTGGCCGTTGTGAACACGCCTCTTCTTTTAGTAGCATGTCTACTTTTAGGTGGCCGCTATGGTCAAGGTGGCCGTTGTGAACATAAATTCCGGTGGTCGTTATGAACGAGGTGGTTGTTGTGAACATAAACTCCGGTGGCCATTATGAACGAGGTGGCCGTTGTGAACGTGGAGTTTTGGTGGCCGTTGTGAACAAGGTGGCCGATATAAACATACCCTACTTTCAGCAGCGCTTGTACTCCTAGGTGACCGTTATGAACACGGTGGCCGTTGTGAACATAAACTCCGGTGGCCGTTATGAACGAGGTGGCCGTTGTGAACTTGGAGTTTTGGTGGCCGTTGTGAACATGCCCCTTCTTTCAGTAGCATGTTTACTTCTAGGTGGCCGCTATGCTCAAGGTGGCCGTTGTGAACATAAATTCCGGTAGCCGTTATGAACGAGGTAGTTGTTGTGAACATGGAGTTTTGGTGGCCGTTGTGAACAAGGTGGCCGTTATGAACATACCCTACTTTCAGCAGCGCTTGTACTCCTAGGTGACCGTTATGAACAAGGTGGCCGTTGTGAACGTAAACTCCGGTGGCCCTTATGAACTAGGTGGCCCTTGTGAACATGAAGTTTTGGTGGCCGCTGTGAACAAGGTGGCCGTTATTAATATACTCTGCTTTTAGCAGCGCGTGTACTGCTAGGTAGCCGTTATGATCAAGGTGGCCGTTGTGAACACGCTTACTCGGTGGCCGTTATGAAAACGCAAAATCTTAGGTGGGCGTTGTGATCGGTCTCCTCTTTTTGGGCCCCTTAACCAGTATATGGGAGACTAGAAATGCAGTCCGCTGGTGATGCTACAGGTGCAAATGTAGGTTCGCAGGCAACCAAAAAACTATTTCTCTGTCAGTATGCGACAGTTGCCCGAGGGATAAGTGAGTATTGAAACAGGGACATTATTTTAAAAGATAAAATTATTTTAATTGACTTTGCGTTGTTACTGTTATTGCTGTATAAAAAAAGTCAAATCTATATTCCGCTCGTATTTTAGGGGCAATATGCTATGTTTTTGAACATATAGATTTGTTGGTATTATATTCATATTGAACAAAAACTTTTTTCCATGTGGAATTTTAAAATTCAAAGGTAGTTTTAGCAACAATCCAATATTTGAAAAACAATTTACAATTGCATATTTGGATATTATCGGCGTAATCCCTTAAGTGTCTATGCTAGGTAGTAGGTACGTTACCGAAACACACAAAAATTCTCAAGAGTTGGCCATTGGGAGTTAACTTCTGAAATCAAGATTTAAGGAGATTCTCGGATTTCGAGACAAGATGAAGAAGTACTCAACTCTCATCTTGTTCTCATTTCGGGGCATCGCTATACGAAATCGAGTTAAAAATGCAAACCTTTTGAAAGGGCGGCGGATTTGTCGCGACGCAGTCGAGATTGCAGTAATGGCTTTAAGCAAAGCTATAGACAACTTATTTATGGTCCCCAAAGCAAGACTAATGGGATAATTTAATAATCATAAGCCAGCGGTGGAGGATTTCACTTAGGGCCGAGCGCGATTAGGAGCCGGAACGAGAGTCCGGGGGCCGATGATTGAACATGACAGCGCCATGGCCGCCGCGATCCCGTACACCTGATTAAAATGTAAGCCGCGACTCTCCAGAACGGGGGTGTTCTCGCAATTTTGCAAATATTTACGGTAAAACGAGTAAAATAAAAGGCACCTCGGAATTTCTAAGCTGTTGAAAGAAAAGCTGACGATTACAATCGCTGGCAACTAAAGTAAATCAATGAACGGTTGTCATCGAGATCGTCTAATAGTGAAATGTGTAGAATTAAATTGAGAAGGAATAATAATAATTCTAATAGATTTATTTCCCCATTTTTTGTACATGCTTCATATAATCTTCTTAAATTAATTTATTTTAAATATTTACATACAAAGTGGGAAGTTGCCGCACTAGACTAATAGATAATGTAGTCTGTATTTTGGCAGTTTCCTTTTTAGGTTTTAATGAAATTACGGCAAGAAACTAAACAACAAAACAAAACAAAAACAAAGAAACTGAAATATTTGGACGAATTGAATTTATTTGAATCGATTTCGCGAGGATGTGTTTTTGATTAAAAATGTTTAGTTATATTATTAGATTTGGGAGTACATACTTATTAGGTTGGATTCTGTATGAAGGATGAAGAATAGATATTTATGCATTAAGGGAGATATGAATATGTTTTTTTTCCTGAGGTTGACATGTGTTACAGACCGAGGGCCTCTCTCTGGCCCGAGGTCTGTAAGTCAACCGAAGGTAAAGAACATGAATATCTCCCGTGGTGCATACAATATTTTATCTACTAGCATATTCGTGAAAATAGTATGAAATTTCAAAATGTCATAATGACATTTAAAATTAGAATATGTAAGTAACATCAACGATTGCCTCATTGTATGGTCGCTAAGACGTTAATTGTAGTTGCATTGTTACCATGAGTTTGAGGGAGAAATAAATTGACAAGTCCCTTAGGAGTTATGAGTAGCTTTTCATATTTTGTTTCTATGACGAAAATGTACAATATCATGTTGCTAGTAGATAAAAATATTATCGTTGATCAAATATTTTTTTTTAAATAGTAGTAAATTTTTTGAAATATAAATTTTAGAGTCAGCTTGAAATTTTTTTAAATTGTTATCGAACGGATTCGTTTTGGAAGTCAGTTAAACATTTTTGGTGCTAAATAAGTTATTTGTTTTTGGAATGTTAAGTTTATCATGACTAATACTTCTGGTGCTGTATACATTTATATAATTTACTAGCTGTTACCCGCAACATCGTTCGCGCGAGGTTCGTTATTTGTGTATTAAATAATGACCAATTATTTTCTGTCATCCCATCCCATCCCATCCTATCCCCGTCCCCGTCCCCGTCTCTTTCTCCGTCCACGTCTCCGTACCGTCCCATCCCGTCCCGTCCCATCCCGTCCCGTCCCGTCCCCTCCCCTTCCATCCCAGCCCTTCCCTTTCCGTCCCGTCCCGTTCCTTCCCGTCCCGTCTCTGCTCATCCAGTCCCGTCCCGTCCAGTCCCGTCCCTTCCCGTCCCGTCCCGTCCAGCTCCGTCCCGTCTCGTCCCGTCCCGTCCGTTCCCGCCCAGTCCCGTCCCGTTCCGTCCCGTCCAGTCTAGTCCCGTCCAGTCCCGTCCAGTCCCGTTCCGTCCAGTCCAGTCCCGTCCAGTCCCGGCCTGCCCCTTTCCTTATGTCATGTCCATCGTCTTGGACTTAAAAATAAATGCCATTTTCGCAATCAACGTCCCAAAAAACCTCAATAACGACACCCATATCGTATTTTAGGCTTATGTACCAAATTTCACCCCCTAAGGGGTAGATTTTCGGAAAATCACGAAATACGTGTTTGCTTATTTGTTTTTAGGAGTACTCCTACGAAGTTTCAAGTCGATATGTCTATTTAATATTATTTCTCCATACACAATTGGAACCCCCATTTTACCCCTTTAGGGGTTGAATTTCGAAATATCCTTCCTTATTCCTTGTATACATCATAAAGGAAATGTATGTGCAAAATTTCAGCTTTCTAGATCCAAGGGTTTGGGCTGGGCGTTGATGAGTGAGTGAGTGAGTCAGGACTTTCAGTTTTATATATACAGGGTGAGTTTTTTTTCATTATTACTATAGGGATCTCGGAAACCGTGAAAGATAGAAGGTTGGTTAAATGGAGAAAGAATTGCAGTTTTATGAGCTTATTCGAGATGTGCTTTTGTTTCTTTAAAAAATCCAAGGCGTACTAGATACAAGCAAAATATTAAAATTACTTAATTTCTTACAGTCGGTCTAGCGCCGTTATTATTGAAAATAGAAAAAAAATAATAAGAATAAAAGTTTTAGCTATTTTTACGGTCTTTATCTTACACTTATTAGTTTTCTTCTAGCTTTCATAGTTTTTGAGTTATAACATTAAGTTACATTTTTTTAAATGGCAATCATAGTTGGCTTAGACATTTCTAAAAAGAGCTCACTTTTCCGCTTAAAATGACATAAGGTTTGTTATACCTATTTTGACAAATAATTCTTTTATAATCATTTTCGTAATAAGAAAATGACGAAAACAAAAACTATGAAAGCTATAAGGAAATTAATAAGTGTAAGATAAACACCCTAAAAATAGCTAAAACTTTTATTCTTATTATTTTTTCTATTATCAATAATAACGGCGCTAGACAGGCTTTAAAAGATTAAGTAATTTTAATATTTTGCTTATATCTAGTAGGTCTTGGATTTTTTAAAAGAAACAAAAGCACACTTTGAATAAGCTCATAAAACTGCAATTATTTCTCCATTTAGCAAACGAAATATGCTCTTTTTAGAAATGTCTAAGCCAACTATGATTGCTATTCAAAAAAAAATGTAACTTAATGTTATAACTCAAAAACTATGAAAGCTAGAAGAAAACTAATAAGTGTAATATAAACAACGTAAAAACAGCTAAAACTTTTATTCTTATTATTTTTTTTCTATTTTCAATAATAACGGCGCTAGACCGACTTTAATAAATTAAGTAATTTTAATATTTTGCTTGTATCTAGTAGGCCTTGGATTTTTTCAAAGAAACAAAAGCACATCTCGAATAAGCTCATAAAACTGCAATTCTTTCTCCATTTAACCAACCTTCTATCTTTCACGGTTTCGGAGATCCCTATAGTGATAATGAAAAAAACTCACCCTGTATATATATCTGACTTTTTATACATATAATTTATAGTTTGCAGTATATATAGAGTTCTAGTATACGGTTATCCGACTTCCTGATATAGTTTCAACGTTGGATAAAGTTTGTGATTTTTAAAAATTATTTTAAGTATATAGTTTTGGGTTGTTTACAAATTTTGTAAATTAGTTTTATTTAAACTACCCCAAGCTGTAATGCCATACTTAATTACTGATTTTACAAGAGCCACATAAACCATTTTTAAAGTTTTTAATTTAAAGGTATCGCGTATTGCATAGAATTTATATATTAATTTTCAATTTTTTTGTGTTATATATTCAGCATGAATATTCCACTTCAAACGTTGATCTAACATGACACCAAGGTATTTAATTGAATTTAAATACTTTTTCAATGTTCATTGATGTACCAAAAATTGTAATTATATTGTTTATTGATTGGTCAGCTAATAATAATAATAATAATAATATGTCTCTAATAGTAGTTTGTATACCAAGGCACTAAAGTTTAACATTTTATCACGAACGTTGATTTAGTTGACGAGGCCCGCAGGGCCAAGGTAAATAAACCACATGAAAGATAAAAAGAAACTTCAGTGCCGAGGAGTATCTACATTATGTTTTTGTTTGAAATAGAGAAATCGTGAAATTACAACATTTTAACCAACTTTTGAAGGTTATGTTGACGTCGTGTGACGTTTATCTGTCGCCTCTCCACCTACAAAAAGTAGTAAAAGAATGGATTACTTCACTGCCGATTTCTCGTATTTTAATGACGATTTCGAGGTACTTCACTGCCGATTTAAAAAAAAGATATTTAGTACGATTCGCGTTGTCATTATTATACTTATGGTCAGTTTTATTGCAAGATTTCTGTTTGATTTAGATTATTGTAGATGCATCCTGTACTGCGATCTACCTTAAGTAGAAGTGGAGGAAGGTATAATCTGCTGACAGGGACAGTTATGAAGTAGTTGCAACCAAGTTACCATTAAGGTAGCAAGCAGGTAACCCAGTAGCTAATAGCTTGGTGAACGGAAAGAAAGCGAACTATACCACAAGTTTTATATATGTTACGGTAAAGTCTACAGGTTACAGGTAGGTAACTAGTAGTTACACGGTTAACTAACTGTCATCTAATATCCCAACCAGATCACAAAGTACTTCAGTTGGGATTCGTTTTGGCTTTTTATACAGTTAATATAGAATTTCGGCTTTTCGTGAAGTTTGAGTATCTTGAGAAGGAAGATACTTAGGCAGATTTGGCTTTGTTGCTGTCTGTGCACCCATATTCACTAACGTTTTGCAAGACCTTGCAGCTTGCATCATCAGAATGAAAATCGCTTATCCACAAATACTACGCGGTCTAAGCCGAAATTCTATGTTAGCAAGAATAATTCGAGTAACCGCAAACGCCTCACACTATATGTTTATATACTTCAGTGGTAGTAAATTGGTACTATATATACCTCCCCATCCAATAATTCCATAAGTGATAACAGATTCTACAAATGCATGCTACAGAGATTTTAATTAATCTCTTTGTAGAATATTACGTAACGAGTAACATTGGCACACTAGTTTGCGCAATCTATTGGTAACTTGAACGATTTGTTTATCCCATTTTAAAGGCTGATACTATTTTCAGTAAAACAAAGTATCTTGCTTTCTAGATAACAAAAATATGTCTTCAACAGTTCCGACCTATAGTGCTTCACAATATTATTTGTTCAGGTAACCTGTGCACATGTAATTCTATTATTGAGAATGTAGACTTTGTAAGATACTTGGGCTTAATTTATTATAGATCAGCATTTAAAATGAGATAAACAAATCGTTCAAGCTACCTTCTGCAATTTGGAATATGTGCAATACATGTGTGGAGATTAGAGCATCAAAAAACTAATTTTTTTTTAATTAGGTGGAGATGAGCACCTCAAGTAATAGCTGATGTAGCGATCCATCCTCTCCACTCATCGATTATAATGGCGTTACTTCGCAGATTTTTATGTGAAATTTTATTGAGCTGTTGACTTTAGCAAGTTTCTGATGAGGATAAGGATACGTCCACTGTAATCTGAATGGTTTCTATTGTAGACTATTATATTGTGGTATTCTAAGATAACTTATGTTAGTAAAGTTTGTTTAGTGTCTAGATTTGGATGGGTTATGAAACTCTTGGCTATGCTGAGGCAAGCAGACATATAAACCGTTCAATAGTTCTTTGCCAAGTAGGTAGACATGGAATTTTGTTTTTATGTTTAAGAAAATTAAAACTCCCTAGAATCTCTTTCTGACACTTTGTCAGAATCAGCTGTCATGTACAGGAGGCCCACGAAAGTGTCTAATTTGATATTTTGAGGTTAAACGTGCAATGTTGCCAGTGCTTTCATACTTTGTTTGCCACTAGGCATAATATGTATGGACATCAGGGTTATGGATACCTATCTGTCAGATTGTAATACTAGAGCAATATGCCAAAAGTAATTAAAGGTGACACAAAACTGAAAATTACAAAGGCCTACAGGCATTACAAAACCGACAGGCCAGACCTTACGGAAACTGAAATCCCTTGCCCGGCTTACTGATATTTGGGATGCAAGTATTTATGCATAAAACTTAACTGTTGCTTTAATTTTGGGCTTTGTACTGTTTTAGGTGTCCGAAAGAACTATAAGAAGTATTATTGGGCGGGACAATTTTGAAATTAAACCTTTTGGCCCACGACCTAAAAATGATACATACTATAAAAATTTTGCATTTCGGGAAGATTTGCAACGACAGATTTGGAATTATCACTTGAAAAATGAGCACTTTACTTTGGCTAGACTATTAAAGGACGTGCGTGAAAATTTCGAATTCGATAAGGGGAAAACGACTTTATATAATATTCTAAAATCAATGGGTTATAAATACAAACATGTAAACGGACGTAAAATTCTATGTGAACAGAAACATGTTGTTGCATCCAAAATTACTTA
This sequence comes from Agriotes lineatus, assembly GCA_940337035.1. Classification (NCBI taxonomy): domain Eukaryota; kingdom Metazoa; phylum Arthropoda; class Insecta; order Coleoptera; family Elateridae; genus Agriotes; species Agriotes lineatus. The sequence continues at coordinate 13,551 of CALNHX010005373.1, read as the reverse complement.
TTTGAGAAAATTCTTGCAATACCAAAATTCTAGTGAAAATATAACATTCGTGTACCTAGACGAAACCTGGATTTATCAAAATGGATCTAGCGTCCGACAATGGGTACACGATTCTGAAATTAAAAGCAATCCGTCTAAAATTAAATCGGAGGGAAAGCGTTTCACTGTTTTGCATGCGGGAACTAAATTTGGGTTTTTGGAAGGGTGTGATCTATTCTTATCTTCAACTAATAACGATAGGGATTATCACAAAACCATGAACGGGGAGATTTTTCAAAATTGGGTGGTTAATCAGTTACTTCCTGCTCTGAATAAAATTCCTGGTAAATGTGTGGTAATCTTGGACAATGCACCGTACCATTCGGTGCAGTTGGAAAAGTTACCCTCACTTAATTGGAAGAAGGATCAGATGCAGGATTGGTTGATTAAACACAATGTCAAAATTGAGGGCAAAATTACAAAAAAACATCTTTGGAGTTTAATTCAACGTTTTAGGAAAGACAATAACAAACGTTACGTGACTGACGAATTTTTGAAAGAGAATGGTCATGAAGTTCTTAGATTACCTCCGTACCATTGCCAATACAATCCTATTGAAATGGCATGGGGGTTCTGTAAAACTTACTACAACAAGCATATAAATTCTCAGCTTTCATCCAAGGATAAGGTTAAGAATTTATGGCTTGAAGCTCTTTCAAAGTGTACCTCCGACATGTGGCAAAATTATTGTGATCATTGTGAAAAAACTATTTCGGAAGACTGGGCGAAACATATGGGAAATATTTCGTTTGAAAACATTCCACCTTTCATTATTTCATTGGAGGAATCTGAGTCAGAATCAAGTATTGATAATGATTCAGATACTAGCAATGAAACAATGGAAGTGGAATAGGGGGTTTTTGGCATCAAAATTATTGTTTATGACATGGAAAATGAGTGGCTATCTTCTGATAATCCACACCACGCAACTCCCAACGCTGATCCGGCCCCAGTGTAAACCAAGCTCAAGACATTTCTCGTATGAAAATTTAAAGCCGCTCGAAGTTTAGACTTTAGACCAGCACACCGACATCCATGCCAACAAGGAATCTCATTCGCAGTCTCATATTCTTTACATTTGCATTTATTTAAATGTGGAAGCATTAATTTGTAAAGTCGATGAAAATTGGATTTATTCTATTGAAGGCTCCTTTAGGAAATTTAATGAGGAGTTTCCCGCGACAGCTATACAATATAAGGTATTTAGTGATGCTTTATCAAGAATGGTCCATAACTTCCGCGAAACTGGAAATGTACACCGGAAGCAAGGCAGTGGTCGACCAAACATAAGCACTGAAGAAGTAGTTAACAATGCGAGACAAATTGTGCAAGAACAACCACACGTATCTGTTCGCCATTTAGGACAGCAATTAAATGTTTCGTATACAACATCTCATAGGATATTAAGAAGCAATTTGCATTATTTTCCTTACCGGTTGCTGCCAAACGATCCTCCGGTTAGATTGGAATTCTGTAACTGGTTTATCAATAATTTAGGAAATAAGGATAATGCGTTTGAGAAAACTGTCTTTACCGATGAGGCATACTTCTATTTATCAGGCTATACTAATTCACAAAATATGAGTATGTGAAGCTCTGAGAATCCCAATTTTTATGTTGAAGAACCGCTTCACCCCCCAAAAAAACGGGGTTTGGGCTGTGTTTTTTGTATGATTAACTTGATAAGAGGCTTCCACGAATGGGGCCCCCAATTAATCCACTGCGAATTCCGGTTCAATGGGATTGCCGGGAACTGCCACTTAATAACCCTGACTTGGGTTCAGTTAGTTGTTGGGGTGAAACAAGACTTAACAAACACGAGTATATTGAGTAACAACGATTACAAACGTCACTGATGGACCGATGGTTTTTTTACAAAAGCTTCAACTGTTGTGACACGCTTGGATTGGCCACGCGAAAATAGCGAATTGCGCGTAACCGTAACACAAAACAACCTGGAAACGTCTTTACCAGGGAGTTAGACCGAAACGCAAACTAGCACCAAGCATAGCTGAACTTGCTTCCTCGAGGTTCTGAATCTAACTAACTCTGAATTTACAACGAGGCGAACTCGCCAATTCAAGGAGGGGCAAGCTCAAACACTATTGGCTGAGGCGATCCTGCGTAGCCAATCGGAGCGTCGCACGTAGGAATAAATACTTATTCTAAAAATCTTAATGCTAAGCTCTCTCAATGAGGCAATTGAAAGAAATCCATAAACCCATGATTCCCAAATATGCTAAGTCGGCTTAAGTTCTAGTAGAAAATGTATCCATCCGCTTAAAAGCCATTAAGGGAAGCTTACAAATTCCTTTCCAACATTAACAGAGGCAAACAAATACGGCAAGATGCACATTTGGCTTTACCAAGACCTTTGAATGAGATAAAACAGTTATGACTTGAATTACGTGATTAATTATAATCAAAAAGGTTTTGATGCACGCATCTGTGTGAATCAAACATGCCGCCCCCGAAGTGCCGAATATGGCACGACGTGATTAAATCCCAAAATTAAACTGAAATCTAACACTACCAAATAATTAAATGCATAACAAGAACTAAGGACAGATGATAATCCAAGAGCCTTACAGATAACTTACAACTAGCATGAATACAAGCAAAGAAACAACTAAACCTAGCAAAATGTTCAATTAGCGAAAACTACCAACTAAGAGCAAAGTCAATGTTTATTGCCCTTGATCGCAATGATCGTCTTTGGGTAGGATGTACACTTTACGCACCGAGCGTTTCAGGAGATTCCCTCGGGAATCGCGCACTTGCACCACACGCACAACACCATCCGCTCCTGGATATGCGGCCGAGATGATTGCAAGGGGCCAACGGTAGCTTGGAGATGCCTCGTCGTGGACGAGTACCACGTCGCCCACCTGGGGGGCTAGAGACGTGCTGGAGGACTTCCACTTAGGCCGGCGCTGCAGGAGGTGGAGGTAGTCCCGGGACCAGCGATCCCAAAACTGCTGGGACAGCCGTTGGACCAGCCCATAGCGGCTGAGACGATTTTCCGGTATGCCCTGGAGTTGGGCTTCCGGAAACGAAGTCAGCTTCCGACCGATCAAGAAGTGGGCAGGAGTAAGGACTTCGGGGAATGAGGCGTCGGTAGGGAGAACACAGAGTGGACGGGAATTTAGTATCGCCTCCACTTGAGTCAGCATGGTGTAATACTCAACGAAAGTTAACTTTGCATTGCAAGATATTCGCCTTAAATAATATTTCAATGACTTTACCCCCCACTTCCCAAATGCCGCCAAAGTGCAGAGAGCGTGCCGGAATAAAATTCCACGTAATGCTATGTTTCGACAATTCGTCCCTTATGCATTGCTCACTAGAGCCTGACAGGATATTTTTTAATTCCGATAGCTGATTTCTGGCACCGGTGAAACTGGAATAGCGCCTGAAAAGTTCAAATTCTGGGACGCGATGGTGAAGAGTGGTTACTACTGGGCGCGGCTCTTGGGCTGCTAGCTCACCCGAATCAATTTCAACGGGCTGGGGTTTTAAGTCCTTCTGCGACAAAAACTCTGGCCCGTGCCACCACAAGCGCGAGTTGAGTAACTCCTGGGGTAACATTCCCCTGCTAATTATATCGGACGGGTTGCAATTTGTACGCACGTGAAACCATTCTTCCCTATTGCTTAGTTCGTGAATCTCGGACACCCGGTTCGCGACGAACGTCTTCCAATTACTCGCATCCTTATTTATCCAGTGCAGAGTTATGGTGGAGTCCGACCAATAGTACACGCGGTCAAATTTAAATGCGGAGGAATCGAGTATAGTTTTAATCAAACGAGCCAACAGTAAGGCTGCGCAAAGCTCCAAACGAGGCAAGGATATTGTTTTTTAATGGAGCGACCCTTGACTTAGCACAAAGCAAATTGGTGGTGACATTACCGCGCGCGTCAACGCAACGTATATACACGGCGCACCCATAGGCTACAGAACTCGCGTCCGCAAATCCGTGGAGATCTATCGAATTTATGTCATCGCAAATTACCCGTCTCGGAATTGCCAACGAGCCCAAAGAGCGTAATGAAGAATGGAGTTCGTCGTATCTGGAGAGCATCTCCATGGGCACCGTTTCGTCCCATGACAACTTCAACTGCCAAAGCCGTTGTACGAGAAGTTTCAGAGTTAGAACGCTTGGACCAAGTAGTCCCAAGGGATCGAATACTTGAGCCATACTAGAGAGTATAGCCCGCTTGGTAACTGATTTGCAACAGCTAGGGTTCACTCTGTAACTTAGCACGTCCCGCCGAGTATCCCAAAAATGCCGAGAGTTTTCTCCGTGGCGTCTTCCGTCAAAGAAATGGGCTCCACGCTGCCGCGATCCACACCAATGGCGCTAGCTACTTCACTGTCGTTGGATGCCCACTTTCGCAATTCAAACCCGTACCCCGACAAAGCGCTACTAATTTCGAATTGCGTTTTTATGGCTTCCGCCCTATTTTCAAAACCAGTCAGTAGGTCATCTACATAAAAATCCCGGCTAATTCTTAATGAGGCCTCTGGAAACGATGCTTCGATTTCCTGGGCGATTTGTATCAAGCACCTAGTTGCTAGGTACGAGGCTGATTTAGTACCGTAGGTGACCGTTAATAATTTGAAGCATTTTACCGCTGAGGTTTTGTCGTCACGCCATAAAATTAATTGGTATTGCGTCTGCGAGGGGTCCACGAGAATTTGCCTATACATTTTGGCGCAATCTGCTTTCAGCACGTACTTGAATTGCCTAAAGCGACAAAGAATTGCAAACAACGACTGCTGGACCACTGGGCCCTTATGTTGAAGGTCGTTAAGCGATACTCCGGAGGTGGACGCACAACTGCCGTCAAAAACAACGCGATGTTTGGTCGTTGAACTGTCCTCCTTTATGACTGGCAAATGTGGTAAATAAAACCGAGGATGAGGAAGGCTCGCTTCGTCGTCCACCTTGCTCAAGTGACCAAGCGACTCGTATTCTTTGAGAAATGCGGAATACGCGGTTTTCAACTCGGGATTTTTTGACAATTTGTTTTCTAATGAATAGAAACGCTTTAACGCTATACCGCGCGAGTCTCCCAGCGATGGAGCATCTTTCCTGAAAGGTATGCTCACGATGAACCTACGCGGCTCCGACGACGCCCGTTTCGTAGTCGATTGAAAATGGTCTTCGCAAAATTTGTCATCAGCAGAGAGTCGGCCTGATGAACCGTACGCCCCCTCGATTTCCCAAAATCTCTGAATGCCGTGCTCGATGCCGGCTACACTTAAATGAACTCTATTTGAAAGAATGAGCCCTCGATTTTCGACATTCATGTTTCCGCCTAAAACCCAACCAAAAAGAGTTTTTGTTAAGAATGGCTTCTCTGGGCCCAATTTCACCTGTCCCTGCAGAGCACTTGCCAAAAGACATTCGCGCCTAATAAAAGATCAATCTTTCCCGGTGTATTACAATCTGAATCGGCTAGCACAATGTTTGGTGGGATCTTCAAATCCATCAACGAGAAAGCAAGGACCGGCAGAGGGTCCGTAATTTTGTCTAACACAACACAGCTCAAAATGTCTTCGTATTTCCCGTTGCGGGAGCGGATTCGAACGTTTGCTCTGAATTCAGCGTTCAGAGCCCTGGCACCAACACCCGACAGTGAGGTGATATTACCTCGTTTCGCAATCTTCAAATTTTGACACAAGTCGGCGCTAACTAAGTTAAGTTGGGATCCGGGGTCCAAAAGAGCTTTTGCCCGGGAAAATGACCCGGAGGATCCTTCTACGAATACGCTAACCGTGGACAATAAAACTTGCGCTGGCGCCGCGATTGCAGGACGGCTACAAGCTGCTGAAACGGATGCGACGGGTGTCTCGCTCGGGGCGACGGCCCCGACCTCCCGCGTGTCGCTGTTGGTTTCTGGCGGTCCAGGACGCGGCGTATTTTCGTGCGCGTCGCGCTTTGGACGCAAACACAGTAAAGTATGGTGCTTTTTTCTGCATACGCGACATCTCGACGATGTGCATTTTACCACGAAATGTCCGGGCTTGAGACAATTGTTGCATAGTTTCAAACGACGCGCCTCTTCGATACGAGCGTTAACCGACAATTTTGAAAAAGATTCGCAAGCGCTAATCGAATGATTACTATTTTTGCAAAAATCACAAGAGTGATTACCTTGCTCTCTGGCTACATGAGCGCGTGCATGACTTTTTTGCTCGGATCCCTGATTTCCCAAACTCGAACCTATTTTCGCAGCTTCCAGCGAACCTAATAAATGACTTTTGCTTTCTAAAAAATCTAACAACTCTCGCAAAGTAGGAAATTGTCCGGCATGTTTGCATAATTCCCAGTCAGTCTGCATTGCTGAGCTGAGCTTCGAAACTATGATATGTATTAGTATGGTGTCGACTGTGGGTTCCCCGTACGCCTTTAAAATTTCCAAAATTCTAACTACACTATCGAGCAGCCTTTGAACAGACGAATGTGAATCCTTTTTTACGCTCTCTAAACTGAATAACGCATTTATGTTTGATTTTACTATCAGTTTCTTATTTTCAAAGCGCTTGACTAGGATGTCCCAAGCAATGGTATAGTTATCGTTGGTAACTTTTAACGACGAGATTGAACTAGCAGCTTCTCCCTTAAGGGAAGAAATCAAATAGTAAAATTTCTGAACGTTGGTCAAATTAGCGTTGTTATGAATAGGCGACGTAAAGGAGTCATGAAATTGAACCCAATTCTCGAATTTCCCCGAAAATGAAGGCAAATCTAAGGGTGGTAATCTTAATCCAGCGAGCTCTCCTGAAGGGCCACTTTGCAAAGAATTTTGACCTAGATTCGGTTTTATACCCGGACTGATCTTATTTTTTGATAAGAATTCCTCGACTGTGCTACTAATCTCGCTAAAATGAGTCATAAAAGAGTCGAATTCATTGAAAAGTTCATCAAAGTGTTCAGCGTCGGCCTCCATTAGGCCCTCCATTGACTTCTCATAATCATCCAACAAATTTTGGAAACAACTAAACTCTTTTGACAAGCTGCCGACCTCGTGAGCCTTCACGGGGCTGGACGAAGAAATTCTATGAAATAGAGTTTCGAAACGGTCTACTTTGGCTTTTATGAATTTGCAACGAGTGGTTAAAGCACGAGTTTCCGACATGACCGCTGATGCCGAACGAGTTTCCACCATGACTGACACAAGCAAAAAACAACACTAAACGAAGGTGTAATGGAAAAGGACTTACTTTTGATTTGAGAACGCAGTAACTTCTTGACGAACAGAAAACCAACCCGCTGCCGATCGCTGCCGCTTGACGTGGGACCTGGACTCGGTGTAAGCTCTCGATGGTTGAATTTCCTGGTGTTGGCGAAGCTTCTTGACGCTCTCCGACGAAATGATGTTGGAGCGATTGCATGCACCAGCTACTGGAAACTTGTACACTCGCGTTTTTTAGCTTCTTCCAAATCCGGCTCGAAGGACCAATGTTTTTTGTATGATTAACTTGATAAGAGGCTTCCATGAATGGGGCCCCCAATTAATCCACTGCGAATTCCGGTTCAATGGGATTGCCGGGAACTGCCACTTAATAACCCTGACTTGGGTTCAGTTAGTTGTTGGGGTGAAACAAGACTTAACAAACACGAGTATATTGAGTAACAACGATTACAAACGTCACTGATGGACCGATGGTTTTTTTTACAAAAGCTTCAACTGTTGTGACACGCTTGGATTGGCCACGCGAAAATAGCGAATTGCGCGTAACCGTAACACAAAACAACCTGGAAACGTCTTTACCAGGGAGTTAGACCGAAACGCAAACTAGCACCAAGCATAGCTGAACTTGCTTCCTCGAGGTTCTGAATCTAACTAACTCTGAATTTACAACGAGGCGAACTCGCCAATTCAAGGAGGGGCAAGCTCAAACACTATTGGCTGAGGCGATCCTGCGTAGCCAATCGGAGCGTCGCACGTAGGAATAAATACTTATTCTAAAAATCTTAATGCTAAGCTCTCTCAATGAGGCAATTGAAAGAAATCCATAAACCCATGATTCCCAAATATGCTAAGTCGGCTTAAGTTCTAGTAGAAAATGTATCCATCCGCTTAAAAGCCATTAAGGGAAGCTTACAAATTCCTTTCCAACATTAACAGAGGCAAACAAATACGGCAAGATGCACATTTGGCTTTACCAAGACCTTTGAATGAGATAAAACAGTTATGACTTGAATTACGTGATTAATTATAATCAAAAAGGTTTTGATGCACGCATCTGTGTGAATCAAACAGGCTGCAATTAGTAAAAGAAGAGTTATAGGTCCTGTATTTTCTGAAGGTAAGTGCAGCAAAACGATTAAATTTTATTTTAATAATTCAAATTTTAGGTTTGCTGTATGCACAACAATATCGTATTGACATTTTGTCGCCGTTTTTTGAAGAGTTACGTGACGATGAACTACAAAAGGGTTACTTTCAATAAGATGGGGCAAGACTTCACACAACACAAGAAAATTTAAATTTACTTGGAGAGTTTTACGAAAACAGAGTTATTAGTCAAAACATGTCTACAGTGCGGCCTCCGAGGTCTTTTGACTTAACTCCCTGCGATTTTCTTCTGTGGCCATATTAAAAAAAATATCCATTTTTCAACTTCCACTGGACAATATTCAGCAACTTTAACAAAGAAGTAGTGGAAAAAATAAAGAAATCAATAATAATGTCGTAATATTAAGAGTTGAAAATAGAACGAGTTAAGGAGTTTACTTCCTTAGGAACATTAATCTCTGAAAACTTAACTTACACACAAGAAATTAAATCAAGGTTAATAGCATCGAGATGTGCGGGCGCGTTAACTAGTATAATGTCCTCAAAACAAATCTCGCTAAATGCAGACCTACGACTCATAAGACTGTAATTCGACCCACAGCTACGTATGCATGTGAAACATGGACGATGAATGTGGCAGATCAAGACATGATAAGTAGGTGGAAGAGAAAAATGCTGCGAAAAATATTTGGAGGGACTCGAACGGAGGATGGTTGGAGAAGACTTACAAACGAAGACGTACAGGAGAAGTATGGGGAGCCAAGTATAGTAGACTTCATTAAAGCTCAGAGGTTAAGAAGGTTTAGGCATATATGGAGAATGCCAGATGGAAGAGCTACTGAGATAGTATTGGAAGGCAGAGCGCAAGAAACTAGATGAAGGGGGCGACCAAGGAATAGGTGGGAGAAGGCAGTAATGGAAGACATAGCAAGGAAAGGAATAGAAGACTGGAGAAATAAAATCATGAATAAAGGACAATGGAGATTGTTATGCAATGAGCCTAAAGTGGCTTGTAAAAGCTTTATTTATTTATACTGAAAAAAATACATAAATTGTAATATTTAAATATTTTTGTATACAATTTATAATTACAATAAAAAAACGACTTTCATTATACCATTATTCCTACTCAACAAAGTATGACACGTATTCAGAATCAGCAAGTTGTCTTTCATGAAATTTATCTTAACCAATAATAAAAGTGGCACAAAATCCAAAACCAAATCTGGCAACCACGTTTTGTACATTAACATAAAATTATCATTTTGTATAAAATGGGCATAACCTAACTTTTCTTAATGACTGACAGCATATTTACAAGGTGAAATTCATCACCCTAACATGGCCTCCTATCTGGCAAATAACTATTGAACGGTTTATAGTCTTTGGTTGAGTATTTTAATTTTTCGAAAAGATTAATTACAATATTTTGTTGTGCGTCGTTTGTAATTTCGAATTTCTGACCCTAGTATTGTTGGCAGCTATTACGGTCGTCCAGAATTGTTTTGTTGGAGTGGAATTCTGGTCACAGAAGTAATAGACTGAGAGAAAGGAAGCGCACGTGCTACTAATTTAAGTGTGTATTCATTATTAATGATTTTGGTAAGACCCTTGATAAGATCCATATTGTATACTCCAGGAATAATAAATGGAAGTGGTTTTGATTTTCCTTTGTACTGACTTTTGATTCATCATCAATGGTATTTTGAAATAATCCCGAGTAGCGGTTCTGTATATCTGTTTTTTACATGTAATCACACAGTTTTTTCTGTCAAACGACCTTAGTGGCTCGATGAGGACTGTTTTTACGTAATTACTTCCTTTTGCAATAAAGGAGGTATTGGATTCACCCCAAAAATTCGAAATTGAGTTTTCAACAAATCTTCGTGTTTTAGAGTCCCCTGAACCCAAAGAACATATTTTTGATTATTGATCTGCCGTCTGTGTGTCTGTGTGTAAACAGAATAAACGAAAAGAACTTTTGAAAAAAATCGCATAACCGGAAGTATGGTATTTACTCTTGTGATTTTTCAGTTTTTTTCGATTTTTTCAAAAACGGCTAACGATTTTTTTCAAACGTTACATTTTTAATGTATTGCTTTGAGATAGGTGATTTTCCAGTTGAATACCTCTAAATTGTTTTTTTTTGTTAACTTTAACTAACGCTCTATTTTGTACGGGTTCTGTAGAATTTGTAATTTTTGACAAATTCTTTTTAAAAACCAATTTTTGACTAATTATAAGATCACTGTAAAAGGAAGTTGTGTACGTGTATCACACTAGATTTTTTTCTGATATTGGACGTGCGTTGGCTGTAGTTAAACTGGAGCTGACCGTGGACAGTAACGTTACAGTTATTACTGAGTAGCGGATTGAATATTGGGAGGTACACAAGTTGTAGGGGGTGGTTCTATAAACTACGTATATTATATTTCCATAAATAATGTTCGTGTCTTTCGAAAATCAAATGCAAAGTCAAAAGTGTTCTACTTGACGTTTGATCTTGAGATTCAAGTTTATGTCAAACCTAAGACCTCGCACTGTCCATCCCTAGCTTTTACAACCATTAATTATGTATTGCTAGTTTTATATCAAGCGTTGACAGAAGCTACCGGTTAGGATGCAACTCTTGCAGGCACTTGTCACAGTCGCCGTGGGAATCGGCCAGCTCCCGTAGCAATTTGTGCACCGACACCCATGTAGTAGGAAGAACACGGCACCGTGGATAATTTTACATAATTGCGCGCGATATTCTATAAACACGGCCGAGGCGGGCACGCGGCCGGATAATGAACTAAAGAAACTATCAATAACAAGCCCAAGACTGTGACGGTCTCGCATTTTAGCAAGGGCTACTGTCACAGTCTCAGGGACCACGTGCAATTTGCGGCTTGAGGGCGGTGCCACGTGTCTACGGCTGAATAAAGAAGTTATCGCCGGATCCGGAGACACGTGCGGGCCGCGCGTCGAACGCAACGTCGTCGCGCTTCGCTGCAGAGGTGCAGCACCACGTTTTGATAACTTCATGGACGTCATGTTTGAGGGCATGCATTTTTAATGCGTCGAAAGGGTGTAGATGCTGGCACGTTGGGCGGGTTTGCGTGAAATAAAGTAAACGGTGCTGATAGGGGTTTGTTTTTCGGCAATGACTTAGATAATGTCGCCGCGCTTGAATAGGCTGCGAATCGAATTTAAATGATTTAATAAACTTAGGGAAAATATTCTACTTTCATGCCGCACTTCAGTTAAAAGTGTTAGAAAAGTCTATTATAGCGCCAACGCTGTTTATCGCAATAAATAAATTTAAAAAAACGAGATTTGGAAAGGTTTTCAAAGTAACGCCTATTTCGAGATCTTTGTTCGAAATATTTTCAAAGCACATTCCAAGCATTTCTTCCAAAATAAGATGAATTACAATAAGTATTACAAATAATAGATATTCAAAACGTAATGCCTTGCGTTTGATGCTTACAAATCAAAACAGTTTCACCAGAAGCAAAGAATTTATGAAGTGTGTGTATTGCAATAAAACGCGTTAAAAAATGGGGATATCATAAACGGTAAGAGATAGAGATCAGAATAAAGTAGGCAAAATGTTCAACAATCCAAGTGATGCTATGATTCACGTTCAAATTTAGAATTGATACTGTGCGGAAAACCACACGCGGAGATTTACCTAAAGTACGAGCTAAGACAACATTTTTGGCCATAAAATACAGTTTCTGAATATTAAAACTGAAATGAATGGAACAAAAATAAACAACTGAAAAAATAGTAAGTACTGTGCTTCGCGGCTTATTGCAATATCAGACGTGCACAAAGATCAGCTAATCCGCTAGGAAGAAAATGAAAATACGTACACCACTGCAATAAAAAATAGTGATATCGTTAATTTACCAGTGGCGGCTGTTTCTTAGGGTCTCAGGGGATACAGCCTATCTGTCATTAGAAAAAGTAAATATTCTATAATTGCAAACATATTTTGTCATATATTCTCCCGTTACAATATAACAAGGTAAGGAGATTCGGAGATTGCAATTCGATATCGCTTAACGCATGTAAAATAAAATCCAAGAAATATGTCAGCATAACATGAGTTATGTGTCAGCACTCTCGTTCGTGTCAAATGCAATAAGCAGCTGCTGTGAGCTTCTCGAAAGTAAGCTCCAAACTTTTATGGAAATACGGGTAATAATTCGACCGTTGCCTAATCGACAATATCGCAGTTTCAAAGTGACACGAAGGCTCACGATTTTTGAGCCCCCACCTCCGCAGAGTCTCGGACTAATCGTAGTATTTACAAATATGTCGCTCCCGAAAATATAATTCGATCCTAGGGTAAAGGCAGCCGCCGCGCTAATAGCATTACTCCTTGGAAATATTGTATAACCTTTTAATGAACTTCAAATTAATGTAGCAAGGCGAATTAAAACATTCTTGTTATGGGTAGTATTTGTATGATCTTACATAATATCTATTGCAGTTGAATCGTGTTTTTTTATCTGTAGTGATTTTGTTGTTTCGCGCAATTTTATTTTAAAAAAATGGCATAACGAATATTCCCAACATTAATTTTAAAAGCTTGCCTTTATCTGAAATGTTAAAATAAAAAACTTGGACGGCCTACACCGTTATTACATTTTAACTAAAAAGGTCAAGTTTACAAGACATTTTCTGTGAACATTTAGAAGAAATACAAAGGGATTCGTGGATCTACTGCATTAAATGCTCTGTTTTTTATTTTAATGAATACTCAAATTCTCAAATTTACCTAAAATCTACTAAGTTCTTGAAAATTTTATTGTAAGCTTGGTGCAACGTTGCAACGGTTCAAATTTAGTATCAAACTACTAGAACCTTATTATAAACTTTCTGTAAAGTTAAGGAGATTTTAATGAAAACTTGCTTAAATATTGCTAGAATATTTATTGGTTATGGACAAAGTCTAGACACGCCGAGTATCAATGTTGCCAAAACTTGTTGCATAGCTGAAAATTTTATGTAACTTTTCCAAAGTTTACTGAAGCATGATGCAATTGCACAACAACCTTGCTGTAAAGTTATTAATATATTGCTACAACCTTTACTGATAATTTTTGATCAATTTCCTATATATTTTGTAGACATTTTCCAGGAACTTACTTCAAGTTTGTTGTAAGAATCACTAGAATTTGCCTGCACACTTTCTAGTTAATAAATGTAC